>JAYRCO010000456.1:0-12522 GCA_037042815.1 Ceratobasidium papillatum | reverse complement strand
TGATGTTTTTGTTTACGCGCAGGCATTGTTTGCTTAGTCATCCGATCCTGCGAGAATAAAATACGCTACTCTATCCAACATCGACTGCACCACCACCACGTCCGCGAATCCATCTTCACCGTATCTCTAACCACTTTACTACAATATGGCACCTGTCGTCTCTGCTCCCGAAGTGACCATCCCCGCAGCACAGCTTGACAAAATGTCTCTCAAGTCTCCCGTCAAGCAGCAGCTCGTGTTCGACAGCCTCGATGACTTGGATGTTTCTCCTGATGTTGTCGAGTCAACCGAGTCAACCGAGGAGCCTATTGAGGATTACCGTCTTCGCTTCGTTGGTGACGTCGATCTCGATGAGAAGGACGAGCCCTTGCTGAAGGAGTCGCGACGACGATTCGTCTTGTTCCCGATCCAATACCATGAGGTTCGTGTATGCATCAGCAGCTCATATTTTGTGTTCTGATGTCTTGGTTGTAGATTTGGCAGATGTACAAGAAGGCTGAAGCCTCTTTCTGGACCGCCGAGGAGATGGATCTCTCCAAGGACACGGTGAGTTCTGCGTAATTAATTATCGGCCAGTGCTAATATACGGCCATCTAGCATGACTGGGAGAACAAGCTCAATGACAACGAGCGCCACTTCATTTCTCATGTGCTTGCCTTCTTTGCCGCGTCCGACGGGATTGTCAATGAAAATTTGGTGGAGCGCTTCAGCAACGAGGTTCAAGCGGCCGAGGCTCGATGCTTCTATGGTTTCCAGATCATGATGTTCGTATTGATTCTATTCCCATTATCGTAGCCACTCATGATTGCAACAGGGAGAACATCCACTCCGAAACCTATTCGCTGCTTATTGATACTTACATCAAGGAGCCAGCACAACGCGAGTTCCTCTTCGACGCTATTGAGACTATCCCGTGCATCAAGAAGAAGGCAGACTGGGCACTCAAGTGGATCTCCGATCAACGTTCCACTTTCGCTGAACGCCTGGTCGCGTTTGCCGCTGTTGAGGGTATTTTCTTCTCCGGCTCTTTCGCCTCCATCTTCTGGCTCAAGAAACGCGGTCTCATGCCGGGATTGACGTTCTCCAACGAGTTGATCTCTCGCGACGAGGGCATGCACACTGATTTCGCGTGCCTGTTATTCTCTCATCTCCGTAAACGTCCTCATCCGGATACAGTCCGTCGCATCATCGTGGAGGCTGTTCAAATCGAGCAAGAGTTCTTGACCGGTAAGTCTACCTTCTACTTTACTGTTTGAACATAATCTTATAACATCTATGTCTAGATGCGCTACCAGTTAGCTTGATTGGCATGAATGCCAAGCTCATGTGCCAATATATTGAATTTGTGGCCGATCGCCTGCTCGTTTCGTTGGGTGGTGAAAAGGAATATTCTGTCACCAATCCCGTAAGTTGTGGTCGGACATTCAGTTCCTACGAACAGAAACTTACTTCGCCACTCAGTTCGACTTCATGGACATGATCTCCTTGCAAGGCAAGACCAACTTCTTTGAGAAGCGCGTTTCGGATTATGTCAAGGCTGGGGTTAAGACAACCTCGACTGATCCTGCTAAGGCAGCCGATTCCGCTCCAGCAATGTCGTCCAAGATCTTGTGAGTTTTTGTCATGGCGCACTTGGTAAATTATTTACTGATTTTGTCTCAAGCTCTTTGGATGAGGATTTCTAGACGTTCTGCACGCGCTCTCACACCAACCCGGGACCATTGTATCTTTTTTGAATTAGATTGTTGATAGCCCTACTCTTAAGTTGTTTGTACTTTGACTTCACCGCTCTATATCTGTGTCCCTATCGGCTGCTGTAATGTTATGTTTCTTGGTTGTGGATTTTGTACAAGCTCAATAAATGATATTCGCATCACCTTTCTTTTGTTTTGCAGTGTGGAGTCAAGTTTGGAGTGCCCTGATCGAGAACTAAACGTATTTTGACCGAAGTCACGTGAGACGACAACCCACAATTGTGTCCAACGGAAACACACAATAGTATAATTGCGTGAGGACAACTTTCTCATAGGATCCTTTTTCAATATTGGGCCTTTCTTCAATCTTAGATGCCCCAAATTAAAGTCTATCTAAGTCGTGAGGCCCAATTTGGCCTCCCCTTTTACCACGGGTTGGGTACACCTACTTATGCTTTGACCTTGCTCTGTTGGTCCGTTGATAAGGTAGAGCCATCAGTACATTAACTTCCATTTGACCGTATACGCACTATGACCATGGCGTCTCCAAACTATGAGGGCTGCACATATAAGTCGGCGGGTTGCACTCGTTTTCAGCATCCTCCGCCTTACACTTCAGCCACTACATCTCGCCTAAAATGCCTTTTGTCACTACTTCTCTCCATCCCGTCAAAGATACCACTACTACTCTTTCGGACGTCTTGAAGACCCTCGCCCGGAAAGCTCGAAGCACTCAGCCACTGGAGCTACAGCAACTTGTAAGTCTCAAACGCCCGTTGCTGCAAGTCGGTGATATTGATATACCAATTTAGCTCGAGCAAACAGCCGTCTCCGTACATACTCACGAGAGCGTTGTCAAGATTCTACGGACGACGTCGTTCCCTGGTCGCCTGAATGACTCGGATAACCCCAAGTGGGTTCATGCCGGATATAATAAAGCTTTGACCTCGCTGCTGAAGTCTGTGGACAATCCTCCGGCCAATGCATGCGCTGCACGAGTCCTTTTCTCGAATAGCCTCGTGAGTACGCATGGATTACTTCATAGATACGCTAACTAATCTGTCGATAGTCTTGGTACCTACACGAACTTTTGAAGCTCGTGCAAGCCGGCTCGATCATTGTTATCAAAGCAGACAACCTAAAAGCTGCCTTATTGCTCACGGACATGAGTGGGCTTCTTGACTGAAAAGACTAATCAGCTATGACCTTAGGACTATATGTAGTATGTTAGCTTTCTATTATGTATGCGCTATGTATATATTCTCTTGCTTTAGATTGTAAAATGCTGCCATGTTTCAATTTACTCAACACGCTGTTGATTTTAACTCTATTCTAGGCTCTAATATTGTTGCGCTATCAGAACAGCTGATTCAGAAAGGACAAACATAAGTAAGAGATAGATGAGAGTGTATCGCTTTTTCTTTCTTCTTGCGCTCGAAGACCAGCCAAGCTATATGCGGTCGAAATATCGATCGCACAACTACTTAACGGTAACCTACAGCTCAATTGCTCTTATGCAACATGGTAATGCATGTATTGATACGTATAACACAAGATGGGTACATTTATTGATTACAATGGAAGCAGTGTGATAATGTCATCACGTACGTGTATCTAAGAACGAACGTACAAATACCCCATCCTCGCAAATGCCCAACCTAAACCGATGGCACAGTACACGCTGGTCAACATTAACGGTAGAAATTCTATCCCACTCCCAGTTTGGGCTTCTAGTTTCCTTTCGGTTGCACTAGTCGTAGCATTGCCAAGATCTTCGAACGGTGTCGAATCAGACATTGAAGTGCCCTGAGAACTCAATTTCATGCTCGACCAACTGTTTAGCGCCATCGCAATCCCTTGAACGACAGGAAGGCCAAGCAAGTAGAATATCTCGATGCGATCGATTAAAACGGCCGAGAACGTGGAGGGAAAGGTGTAGAGTCGTTTTTGGAGAGGATAAAACGTCAAAAGAGCCCAGATAGTGGTATAAAGCAGCTTAATGGGGGTTTCTGCTGGCGTAAAAAGGAGAGGGAAGAGAGATACACAACCTGTTGCACTTGCAATCACGAAAGTGCGAAACATAGCGTGGCTCTCGGCAGCTACGAGACTTTAGGTCGACGGAGGCGTAAGGATGGATACTTGAGAATCAGCGAACTGTACATACCTCATGGGGAATAGAACTAGTAAGATAGCCTTTTCATGAACATGCCAGCCAAACGCATAGCTCGCCCAACCGCTGAGAGTAACAGCGCATACAAATGACCTATAGGTTGGCGTAAGCCATAGTTTCACTAAGAAAATCTATGTTGCAGGTCAGATTTGGAGGCTAGTTCGATGCATCGGCTGAATAGGACTCACAGATTGACACAGAATTGTCACAATGAATGTATGGATTGGCTTGACGTTTGGCAAAATCGCAAAAGTTGTGTCCCCAATCAATCCACGAGAAGCAGAAACCAGGCCTGTGGCATCAATCGAGACAAAACTTGAAGGAATTAAATGCTGCCTGGCCACTATTCAACAATAATTTAGTAATCCAAATAAAGGTAGAAAGGTATGCTCACAGAACAGTAGCACTCGGTCTGATGCTGCCCATAATGCCCATACGTTCGGGGCCCAGTAAGCGTGGCATAGGCCACGTTTGAAAGGAAAGAGCCTGGAAAGTAACTGCAAGAGGTGGGGCGCAAATGGTAAAAGGGATACCGCAAAGGTAACAATCACAGTTTGGGCAAGTGACAAAAATCGAGCAGGGGTTGTACAATAAACCCGAAGCAAATAGACGAAATATGCTGGCTGAGGAAGTTCAGACATCAAAGAGCACCTGCGCGCACGTTGCAGCCAGAACTTACTGCGATGTACATGTAAATGTGTTTAAAATTGAGGAGGGTAGCAAAAAGCATGCCACCCAAGACCATCCGGCCCTCTCGCATCATAGCAATACTCCAGAGCATGATTCCAAAGAGAACGCCATTGTACTGGAAGTGAATGTGATCGACCATCAAAAGCCCAGGGTGGAGAAAAATAGAAGCGGCAAGTATGGGCGACAGAGGTGCAGTCTGAGGAAGAAGAGGTCGGGCTAATCTGCATTGCATATTGATAGTAAGATATAGTAAGAGTTTTCGTGAGCAGCACGTACCGCAATACAGCAGCGCCGAGGACGAGCTCTGTTATAATTACAGTTGTCCGTTGGTATGCAACAACGCTCCAAGCACCATACTCCAGAGCGTTGAGATCGACGATTTTGGGATCCACAAATCGAGCGGGCAAGGATAATATAAATTCGAAGTAAGCAAAGAACGGAGGATAGTCTAAGGCTGCAAAACCGTTAGTAACTTTCGGCATTTCAAGCATGATTTAACGTACTCCACTCTGATGTTGTCTATAGTTAGTCATACTAAGTATTGTTAATAACATCAAGCAAGCGTTGACGCTTACATCGTAGTACCATTTTGATAACGGTAAAGTATGTGTGATCGCAAGCCAGTTCCTATGGACTTCAAAGTCTGTAGAACGACTTTTCAGTCAGATGTTAGACAAATTAAGATAGAAGTATTGCACACGTCGTACAAGTCACTCACTATGCGGGAAACAACAGAAACTTGAGGGCAGTGGATATTACCAATAGATCCATTTCCCCAGAGGACATTCCGGTTTTGGTTTTCAGCCATGTCGTAGCTTTTGTCGCCATTGTAGCGTGGCAGTTTAGGGAGCATCCGCCCACGTGACTGTCAGACCTCATAAATAAGCGCCTACCCCACGTGAGATTCTGCGCCAATGTCCTGGCAAGGCCGAGAGTTTCTACGACTGTTATGGATTGTGCCTCCAGCTCTCACGTTCACTGGTATCGTTGGAACTGTGAGCATTGTGTCCGGTTCGAGTATGCAACCAGCATTGAACCCCGATGGCCCTCACCAACGCGATATGGTCTGGATTGATCGTTGGAATATCCTTGCTCGACGGAGGTACAGAAGAGGAGATGTAGTCTCGTTGAGGTGAATTTGCTCATTCTAATTTGACATATGGCCCCTGAGTTACGTATATAGGTCCCCCCTGGATCCTAACCTAATAATTGTCAAACGTATTTTGGCGTTAGGAGGAGACGTTGTGAGTACACAAGCCCATCCATGCAGGTTATCTCAATATAGGGATCTTTAGGTAGAAACATTGCCGCCTTATCCAGACAAGACATTAAGAGTACCAGACGGATACGCCTGGGTTGAAGGCAAATGCAGTATCCCCCATTGACGACTTGCTATACTCATACAATCATAGGTGACGAACCCTTTCGAAGTCGTGACAGTAACTACTTTGGAGCCGTAGGTCACGAAAGTTTGTTGAGATGTATGTTTAATCTGCATTTAGGTGCCCTTGGGCCTGATCGAGTCTCGAATCTCAGCCGTAATTTGGCCGTTGAAAAGGTTAGGCCCGGTTCCCCAGCGACTGGATACTCACCGAGTACGCGTCGAAACGCTACGAGAAAAACAACGAAGACTGATGGTGACTATGCCTGACTGAGAAACACTCTACATTGTTTTCAATAGGTCTTAACCCTAATAAAGCTTAGACTACTATGTACTAATGATAATTTCGTCCTTTAGTCCTTTCCCGAATGTCGCAATGGTTTCTTGAAATTGTTTACGGGCGTATGAGTTGCTCCATGACTCCCGAGTCTAAGCCATGCCTTTCGTAAATATGATGTTGAAACGGGCTAGAAATATTGGCATACCGATAAAGGTGAAGTTGTTATAGTTCCTCCCGAGATCGAAGCCACTGCTTGCATCTGCTTCATGTCATCAAACGACATCTTGTCCTGGTCAACTTTCGATTCATTGAGTGTCACGTAATTGTGTGCATCAAGGAGCGGTCTAAAGTCCTTCAGTGGATGCCATGTATATGATTCCTGAGTAGTCACTCGAGTTATGGCACAATAATTTTCAGTTAGTGAATACTTACGGGGTCAAGCAGGTAAGACGGCTCGTATTCACCCTTGTACTTCATTTTGGGGCACGAATGAATGTAGAATCCTATATAAATCAGATCAATGGTCGATATATTCAACAACTTGTAACTTGTAGTTGTAGTCGTACCCATATAAAGTGAATCCATTATATTAGCACCGGCGTCATGCAGCTCCTTGGCCAGTGTAGCTTCACGTATTGCACTTATCTTGTTCAAACAACGTCAACTGTGGCTGGTTTAAGGAAAACTAATCGCTCATTTACCTTTCCAAGAGACCAATTCCCCCAGCCCTCCGCATACATAAAGTAGACACTCGATACACACCCCGGTAAGATATCGATGACTCCAATCGCAACTAGTTTTCCGTCGACTCGATACATCTGGTGGTAGGATCCGTAATGCGTAGGAAGTGGGTAGGACGGTGGGTTTGCGCGTGTGTTTTTATATACGATAGGCTCTAATCGTATCGCCGACTCGACAAGGAAACTGTTGAACCCGCTAGGGGTATTGCCAGTGTCCTCATGTACAGATGTTTGATACTGAAGATAGAGCTGATATTTCTCATCGGTAAACGAAGAAGGTTCTAGGGTCACCTATGAGAGAAAGGCAAAAATAACTACAAGCATGACGTTGATAAAGACCGACTGAACGAACCTCGAAACGATGGGCTGGTACAATTCCCTTAGATTCCAGGACGGTTGCGTCTGCAGCATGTACGAGATCAATTAGAGGAGGTGTGCTTTTTGAGGCGGGTGAGTTAACTATCTCAATGGATGTCAAAATAACTGTCTGCCCAGCATTACTAATTAGCCTGCCTTTCTCTTTGTCGCCATATATGAGGAACTTGTTCCATTTGCTTAAAGTCTTTCGTTGATTCTTGGAAATCTTGAAGTTTAGAGCATCTAGTCTGTTAGGGGCAGTTGGTGTTAAAGATAGCTGATAAAGCTTTTGCCATTCAAACCTACTTAATTGTGTATTGAGGGCAGCAGCTATCCTTAAGATTAGGCTTATATAAGTAATCTCCAGAGCGTCGCCAACCACGGTCCAGTAAGCGTTTATATACCTGATTATATATAGGTTTAAATATAAATTTTAGGTCATATATGTGATAAACTGACCGAACAGGACATTTGTAGCGGGCTCATGGAGACCGTAAGACTCGTTCGTGGTCGGTCGAAGTCACTTTTCTTCGTGCAGTAGCCACAAGTACTTCGTTGACTACCATAGATGGTCACAATAGTGATGGGGGCTGAATCTTCTGACATGTGGGTGATCGAGATCCTAGAGTATTCGTAGTTGGGAACGATTGAGCAAAGCTTGGTTAGGGGAGTTATGTTAGGCTAGCGTATCTAGGTTCATGTTTGGTCACTCCACAAGCGCCCATGATAAACGCCGGGACCGAAAGCAAGCTTCTTCGTATCGATCTCGATCATGACTCGCTGAGTTCAAAGTCGAGGACAACACTTGAGACACTTAAAGGGCGTACTTAGATCTGATAGACACGCTAAAAGAATGTTGTCTACGTAGTTAAGGCTATTGCTCGCGGCTGGTAAACTGCTTGGTCTTCGGCGAGCAACTTGCTTGCTCTTGCTCGGCTCTTTGCCCGTTTCTACTCCCGCTCAATTACGTCAAATCACGAGGCTGGAGGCTTGAATTTTTGGAGAACGATGCACAGCATGATTGGTCTGATTCAGTGGCATGGTGTGACTCGTTTGGTATGGCCGAGGCTAGCATATATTACGTCCCACTCATCACGACGCTCCTTCTCTTACACACCACTTACCATGGCTCAGAAATCGCTTTTTGGTCCCACTGCTACCGATGTCCCTACCGGAGCCTCTTCGCACTCAGCCGGAGCAGATGTGACCATTCCTCGGAGCGCTGAAATAGTGAAGCCTGCCACCCAGCTACTCGAACAACTCCTACCTGTGAAGCAAACCCCTGCGGCTGCCGGGGTTGCAACCTCGTCTGGAAATGCACTGATGGACGCTTTGAAGAAGAAGCAAAATCAGGCTCGAACTCAAAACAACGCTGAGGCATATGCTTCAACCGAGTCAGGTATGTGTCACGTAATAAAGCTTACATGCCCTAATCCGTTCTCCTGAAATATAGCAACTCTCGACGCATTTAGCGGTTTGAACGCTAACTCGAGCACCGAAGACATCCACAAGCAACTCGCTGCGAGCTGGATCGAATCCCCTGAGCTTACGCTTCGTATCATCTGGAATATGCGTTCGATACACGAAGGTCACAGCAACAAGCTAGGCTTTTATCACGCATTCGGCTGGCTCTATAAAAACCATCCACGAACTGCAATCGAAAACCTTCGTTTCGTCGTTGAACGACTCTGTGAGCGTAAAATAAAGCGCAAGCCGAAGAAGAACGATGGCGACTTTGAGATGGTCGATGCTGAGGAGGCCCCAACCGAGGAACTCGTCAAGATGCCTCACGGTTATTACAAGGATTTGCTCAACCTCGTTGTTCTAGCTATGCGCAATGAGCTCGGCGATTCGAATCTCCAAAAGTTTGAGTCGCTCAATGTCCCTCTTGTTCAGCGCAAGAAGCGGACCAGCGAGGAGTGGAAGAAAATCCAGGACGGGAAGAAGAAACAGAACGAAGAGCTCGGTGTCGAGGAGGCCAAAAAGCTCCGAGGCGAAGAGTCGAAGAAGCTGGTTGCAACCCAGTCTGAAACGGCCAAGGCACAACGCCGGACGAAGCGCGAGACAGACCTTGCGTTGTTGAAAGAGAAGTTAGATCACGACAAGGCCTTCCTGGCGTTGTATGTCACTGTTTCTCAAATCTTCGCCGATGCTCTTGCAGGCGATGTCGGTGAGTCGTGCAAGCTACGCCCTAATTCCGACTGGCTAATTGATTTCTATAGCTTTGTTGAAGAAGATCGAGGCCGCATCTGAGGACGAGGCGTTCAACCTCAAGTTCGAGCTCACTAGTGCATCCAAGTGGGCACCAACGCTTGATGGCTTCCACGACCGCACCACCAATATTTCCACAGCGATTGCGCTTATCATGCACGCCCAAGGCCATATGACCGATCTTCCATTGTCTCTGTCCGGCGAGGTGACTCAAGAGGACGCCCAGACCCTTCGAGGCTACTATCGTCGCTGGGTTATCTCCCCTCTTCGCCGGTTCGCGGATGTCACCGAACTGAAGATGGCAGCAAAGCAGTGGAACAAGATTGACTACCGTCATGTTCCTAGCGAGTGCATGAAGACCAACAAGGCGCACTTCTTCAAGCACGATGAGAAATGTCTAACGGACTACCTTGCCGATGTTGCAACGGGAAAATCCAAGATCAGTGGCGCCACTTTGCTACCGCACGATCTGTTGATCGAGGCTCTGAAAGCAACCCAACCGGCGCCTAGTGGCGAAAAGAAAACACCTGAGGCGGCCGTGAAGGCTGAAATTGCACGGCGCTTGGGAGAGGTGCGTTTGTCGTGACACTACAGTATTGGTAGAGCTTAAACTTATATTCATGCACAGTCAAACAAGCAAATCATCGAGGCGCAATGGAACTCTCTCCTTGAACGTATGCGCGAGTCCGGGTCTCTCGACAGCTCGCTTGCCTTAGTCGACGTGAGCGGATCTATGGGATCGATAGGTGACCTCCCTACGAAGAAGAAGGGCTCGAATATTGATCCTATATTCCCAGGTATAGTACATCATACCTTAATATCTCTTACCTGTCTACTTACATATCTTGTCAGCTGTCGCACTCGGGATTCTCCTGGCCCAGCTTGCTAAGCCACCATTTAAGGATATGTTTATCACGTTTTCGGCAACCCCTGAGCTCTTAACACTTCAGCCTGGTGGTTTGGGGGAGCAAGCTCGGTGGATGGTCGGCACGGACTGGGGGATGAACACAGACTACGAAGCTGCATTCTTGAAACTACTTCTGCCGGCTGCAGTTGAAAACAAGGTCAAGGTAAGCCACTCAGTTGTCATACTAGTAAAATGATGCTAGCGATTGCACTTTAGCCGGAGGACATGGTGAAGCGCCTCTTCGTCTTTTCTGACATGCAATTCGATGCCTCCTTGACCGACGATTCTGACAAAGGCTGGGAGACGACGCACGACCGCATTGTCAAGGCTTACAAGGAAGCAGGCTATGAGATGCCGGAGATTGTGTACTGGAATCTGCAGGGTGGTACCACGAAGCCCGTGACCCAGGTACGCAAAATATTTTCTTGATTGTCTGAACCATTACTAACGCCATCTGAACAGGATACTCCGGGGGCTGCTCTCCTGACCGGGTTTTCAGCCAACATGATGAAACTGTTTATGGAGGGTGAGAAAGTCGAAGACGAGATTGTGGAGATCGGCCCCGACGGCGAGGAGGTACAGAAGAAGGCAAACGACCCGCTCGCTGTGATGGAAAAGGCTTTGGCTAAATCCTGCTACGACACACTGCAAGTTTATGACTGAACTGTCCCTCAACTCACACCCCTGTATTCACCCCCATTCCCACGGTATCTTCTGTAAAACCAAGCCCCTTTGTATTACTTGTCGAAATCATTGACTTGAAAATGGATTGATTATCCTTTGACGCGAGCGAGCCTTGTCTTGGGGGCAGATGAGATATCAGAGGGACTTGATGCATGTTATACTCAACCAATAAATTCGCGCACATGACAGGCTAAACCTACCGTTTCCACGATCATGTGCGAGCCGCACATCATAATATCAACGGCAATGAAGAAAAGAAGCGTTATAGTATTGACCCTCGCATGCATACATTCTGAATTTGCCATGGCGGAACCCCAAGTTCATTGTCGACGTTTGCTTCAGCATACCTATAATACCGATGACCATTTGGACACTGGTTTGAACTTTGAAGGACGAGCTGGAAAATCAACGTCACCAATGTTACGGCCGACTTTTGTGTTGCAAGACTGGTGTAGCTAACGGCAGCTCTCATACTATATGTTTAAGAGTTTGGTCAATTGCTTCAGGTGTAACACGTAACCCTGTAAGCACAAAGCACAAAACCTTGGTTTTTAGTTTTTAGTTGCAGTGGAGCACTTCATCACAAGTATGCTGGCATGGGAGGTGGCCAGGAGTAGATAATTATATCATTTCTGTCGACGTCCACCTACAATGGTGTTATTCTGGTGCCTTTGGGGTATAAACCTATTCTGCCTCAACTTGGCAACGTTGCAGGATCGCCATGGGTGCGGGGACCATTGGTGTGAGTCGTATTTGATTTAGATAGATGTACCTATGTACTTACTTGATACTTAGGATCTACGCGCAGGGCGGAGGCATGAAGCCCCAGCCGAGAAATCTAGAATTGGATATGGCCTTTGCGCAGGAGAAGGACTTTTATGAGACTATATCCAAGGTATCTTAGGAGTGTGGCTCTGTGGTCTAGAATAGCACGTGGATGATTTGCATGTTTTTGTATAGTCTTACCGAGCGATTGATGCTAACCTGCTCGCTCTATCAGCTAAATAATCCCCCAACGTGCGCTCAGCGCATGTATGCGGAGGCCAGATGGCGAGCTCAAGGCACTTGCACGATTAGCCCATGCAGAACCAATACTCGAAGATCAGCCCTTACTACCATACAAAGAATGACGATGTGCCCTGCGCCTGGGCGGAGTTGTGTAGATAATTGGTGGCTGGGCCATGCTCGCTATATGCACGTTGGCACCCCCTCGTTGCCTCCTGTCCAGAGCACCACGTGATTATCACTGCACGGCCACCGCAAACGTCATGGGTCGGATCTGATTTATATCCGTCGAGCGCTTCAAGACCCCCAACCTCATCTACCCGTTACACTTTGGCTCGCTGACTTCCAGCTGAGATCTGCCGAGCTACTTCCAGTGTTCCAACCACAATCGATAACCTCTAGA
>JAYRCO010000455.1:0-25351 GCA_037042815.1 Ceratobasidium papillatum | reverse complement strand
TTTACATTGAGGCACTCGTGAGTTCACGTGAAATCACGTGGATCCCAAGGATTCACTGAAAATCACTAAGAATCACTCGCTTCTTCCACATAGCATGACACTCAATATTTTTGTCCGGTACAGCCTCTCATAGGTTCATCTGAAATCGATGTATACCGAGTAGTTTGGATAAAAGCATAGTAGCATACCCGAATATGTATCCGAACTCATACTCCGGTAAAATGCCAAGACATCAATCGATAGTTTCCCTCTAGCATAATTTAACGAGCTCACTGACCATTATTTGAGCTAAAGTTTGACATAACAAAGTCTTTTTTGCTGAAGGTATTCTAAAGCTTTTGATCTTCCTTCACTTAGATGTTTGATGCAGCTACATACAAGCACATTGAATTCCGAAGTTGAAATTCCATTGTTATATGGCAACGCGACCGAGTTTTAAATACTTCTCCCAGAGTTGGTGATGTTTCCATCGCCAAAATTTGTCCATAAGAGATCGGATACACTTAAGAAGAAAATTCTCTGGTATATCAGACAGCCCCCCTGCTCTCCGCGACTTTCTCGCTCAAGTCCCACAGCTGTTTGGCCAGCACAATATCTTGCGCTTGTGTTGAAGGTGTGGTGACTTTTCCAACAGGTGTTAGGTATCTACCTTTGTACCTCTCTGGTTTGGCCCGAACCACGGGATGGGTCGCCGCAAACACGCTATTTCTTGCACCTTCGAACTCGCTAACAAAAAGGTAGCTAGCAATTATACGAACCAGAGGCCCAATGACAGGAATGGTTGCCATTGCATCTAAGGCACCATCTAACCGAAAGTCAGATCAATATGTGCTGATAGCATCCCCTCGCTGATTCAAACACACCTGTTGTCACAGTGCCAGGATGTAAACTGAGAGCAATGATGCTGCTACCTTCGTGATCCAGCCGTCTCTGCAACTCGCTAATAAATAATATATTTGCGAGTTTACTTCGTCCTGCAAACTATTTCAACAGATTTAACACCACTGCTAGACGAGATACCCACCATAGCGAGCCAGTTTACTTCTCCACGCATTGTGATCAACAGACGAAAATGGGTTGACCAGATCTGCTTCTTCTGCAAACTGCACCTGCCGCCCCCCTAAAAGGTCATGACCTCTGGAAGATAGCTGCATGTGATATCAAGTGAGTCTGCGGCGTAGATCCAATGCGAGAGACTTACAGAGATAATTCGCACGTCCGACCCTGGCTTGGCGCTCGTCTGTTTCATCATGTCTAACACCAATCGAGTAAACACGAATGGTCCGATGTGACTAACAAAAATTGCATCCTCATTAGCAATGCTTTCATCTGTCGGGGCCAACTCTCACTTAGTAGCCATTGTGACCTCAATACCATCCTCGTTCAGCTCGTACTTCCTGTCCCCACTGCCGAGATCTAGCGTCAGGAGGTATTTCATCACAAAAACTCAAAGCGGAATGCCTACATGCCCGCGTTGTGTACTGAATGCCGTTCAATTTCAGTAGAAACGAGGCGATATAACGAACACACTTGCCGAGTATGTCCAGCTGGTCTTCCAATTTGAGAAACGCCTTGGCCGACTCCCTTGCACTGTTGATTGAAGACATGTCCGCAAGGAACCACTTCAGTTGGCCACCAGATCCTGTGACCTTAGCTTGAATTTGTTCAATTGCCTTAAGAGCGTTGGATTCGGTACGGCAACCCAGATAGACTGTTGCGCCAAGTTGAAAAAGCTGCTTCGATGTCTCGAAACCAAGGCCCCGACTTGAGATGACATATATTATCAAGCGATTGATCCAAGGCGTTCCACAAAAACGTACTTGGCACCTGTTACGATTGCTACTCGACCAGTAATCTTGGCCTGAGTGTTTGGCGATGATGAAAAATGTGAGCCCATGGTGGGTACGAAATTTGATAGTAAACGCTGCCTGCGCTGAGGGCGGACTTTTAAATCAGGTAACCCGATCACCCGACGGGCACCCCGCACCAAAGATAGTCACGTGTTTGTATCCCACGCGCGCATCGGCAAGCGCTTTAACTGCAATGTACTCTAGTACAGTGACTTATCAACGTGCTCCATTTATTCAAGTATCTGGATGATTAAACTCAAAACATACTGATACGGTCATCTAGCAACACAATTCTATTACATTTGGTGGCCGCGAATGCACCGCACAAACAACAGGGATTAGAGCGCTCAATCTCGTTATGTAAGTAACGCTTCTTCCGCCACCCTCCTATTTTGATTTCAACAACGACCGCCATTCTTATGTCTATCTCAGTCTTACCAGAGGAACTCATGGTCTACATTCTGACCCTGTTCCACAAGAAGCATGTTTTGACTAGCGTTTCGCTGGTATCAAAGGCTTGGCGGAAACTAGCTTTCCCAATCATGTATTCTGAAATCAATCTGTTCGATTTCAATCGGTTCGCTGGTATGGTCGAGAGAATCGAGGCTGAGGATATAAATTCATTCTTCTGCGTATCCAGGCATATCCACACCTTGATCCTACCTTCCTTGCCACTGATACAGGAACGTCGTAACTGGAGTGAGAGACTGCAAAATAATGTGCACAAACTAGTCCACCTGCAGCATCTAAAGCTGCGAGCGGTCGCCGGTATATCAGAAGAGTCCATTTTAGAAATTTTTAAGCAAGGATGTCCACAACTGTGTTCAGTGAGCCTGGCTTGCGATTTGGGTAAAATTACCAGTGCGTCCACCTGTTGCGTTACCGATTGCAACGCTTATTGTTCGGCACCAAGTGGATGATCTGCATGCGGTAAGTAGCATAAATCTACCCCTTTCAGCTTTCATCGAAGCTTCTAATGCTATTATGATACCTAGATATCTGGGTTCGAGAATATGAAGCATATCACTGTCAACGCTTGGACTATGTGTGAGTTAACTAAAATCATGAAAACTCATACTCATGGGAGCCTACCACTTCTCAGCACATACAGAGGAGTCTCAAAATGTAGCAGAGATGGCCTGCAATGCTTTCGTAGACATGATCAACTCGTCTCGGGGCTTGGTAACCCTTGATCTACACCTTCATCTTCCATATAACGCAAGCATATCTCGCTGGAGGAACTGGCTATCGGACCGCTACTTTGGCCGATTGAATTGCTGCCTTAACTCTCTGAGTAAGCTCAGATTCGGAGGCTTGCTTAAAGTAGACTGGGTAGAGTTTATTAATGCCGAACCCAATTATTGTTTTTTGCACTCATTCTTCCAAAGGCATCCCTTCATTTGCACTCTCTCGCTTGATTGGCTTCATATATATCAGCCCAATGCGATCTGGACGACAAGCTTAGTCGAGTCCTTGTTCCCATCGCTCAAGTGTTTGCTCGGTCCCGCCGATATGTGCATTGCAGTTATCCAATCAACTATCTTGGCTGGCCAACTGGAGGAGCTAGAGATTACGATTGAACATGATCGGCACCGACTCGGCGGCCATGACGTTTTAGCAATGCTAGCTCGCTCTGTTTGCCCATCTCGGCAGATGCCAAAGCTGGTCAAACTAGTGTTTCGGGATGAAGATTGGGATGCAAGTATTCCAACGCGGCTAGACCTTGAAAATCTTGGCCAGCTACTTCGTGCAACTCCTGCACTGGCCTATCTTAAGCTACATCATTACATGGATCGTCCGGTTAGTTTGTGCCACATGTTTCGGCTCCATACTCACACCGTACCTTGATTGGAATTGCAGATTGCATTTATTGAACCACTGAAGAATGCATCGCGTCTCCGCTTCCTTATGATTAACTCCCGGCCACTCAACTTCTACGATACGCCTGAGCGGATCTTGTTTCATTTCAAAGAGTTTGGGAATCGCCTTGGGGAGGTATGCAGAGAAATCCAGAGAGTCGAAGTAGAAATAAATGGATTTAAGTATCCAACTTGGGTGTTGGAGCGCCAGACAGGAGTACTCAAATCTCGCTGCTAAACTTGACGCAACCAATTTGTACTAGTTGATTCATGAGTTTATAATTGTTCTATAGTGAATACGTTTCTGAGTGAGCGGCTCTGCGACCTATCAAGTCTTAAAATCCAACAACACATATTTAAGATATACTCGCAAACGAATCAGGATGGAGCGCGGGGCTGATAGCAGTCCCCCGTCGAGTGGAGGTTGAATCACGGACGTGCAACACTCACATTACTTGACTCTTAGATTCTCAAGTTTGACTCAATGGCCTTGGAGGTCGAGGTCTACTCCAGCGGCTGCATCTCGTATCACTTTATCCATTGATGTTCCGCTGAGTTGTGGTGAGTAGCGACTGGAATGGTGGATAATAAATCCGTACGTTCTATCTTCATCGACTTCGATTTCGGCAACGGAGTGTGTGAGGCATCTCTGGAGCTCAAGAGATGCCTGGGCTTCCGGTGCCTCCTGAGGAGCGGCACTAAATAGCGTTGACATGGCGTTCCAAACTTCTTCGATCTTAGATCTATATCCAGCCAAGTAAACTGGCGGGCTGTGCAGCATCTTAGTTGAGCAATAGAACCATGGTGTGTGATTTGCAGTTGACCCATATGATGATAGAAAGTGGCGAAAAGAGTGAGGGAAGTATACCTAAGCTAGGATTACCATATCGCTTATATGTCCTATGGGTTATGTGGATGATGTTTATTTGGAAATTAAGTAGCAAACGATTGACCGCCCGAAGATGCCTGGAAAAAACGTCGCATATATGAAGGAGAAAAAAAAATGAAAACGAGTCGATCACAGGGCAGCTAATTATTGAGAAGCGCTTAGCTACGAAACTGTAGGCAAGATGTTACAGTTATCGAAGCAAGCTTGGGAAGCGGTACGTGCGTTTTATATGTTCGATAGCGAGCTCCCTAATTGTGTACCTGGAACACTCGGTACTGCTGATTACAAATTTATTCTTTCGCCATGCTACCGCTCAGTACAGATGACTTGAGCATGGACCAAATACACAATAGCGGGACTAGTTTCGGTACAGAAATAGACAGCCGTCTAGGATCATTACTTGGCGTTGCGCTTGTTTGGCGTCTAAACAACCTCAGTTCTACCTACCACCGCTGACGATTGCTCATGACTTTGTGACGACATGACATGTTTGATCATCAAAGCTTGAATGAAGCGTCGCATCAAGCGCATTGCCGATGAGCCTCGTTGATTCGTCTGATTTGCCGCTAGATCCGTTCCGCCTATCAATGAGGCTAACAATAATTTGCATACACAGGTGTCGACAGGGAGATCTAGAAGTCCACGACAATGTACATACATGTGTTTATGAATATCCCCTGGATAGTCTTATGCGCTCAGCTCGTACATTCAATAGCACTAGGAGGTTTTATTTTAGGAGTCACAAACAAAGCTCAGGCGCTCTCACCTCGGCTTTCATTTTTGCCCTTTATCGCACTACTCTTACAGTGTACAATCTTCACGCCTGCATCATCAATAAGGACAAGCGTTATGTAATATGTGGCTGTGCACTCGCTTGGTGATCCGGCGATGATCAGACGAATTGTGGTATTGCTGTGAACCACGATTGGGTGACCGCAATATATCGACTACGGTATACCACTGCATCTGCATCTGCTAGCAAAGACCCGAGACTATCAAATAGGCTCCTTGCTTATGCTTCTGATTCGCAATGAGTAGAATGTGTATCTTCCCATGAACGCAATGTCCTCGGTTCTGGGTTCTTTCTGGCGGTTGAGGGCCTAGCGTTCTTATCGACTCATATTTATGTGATACCTGAGCTACCGGGCTGTTTGGAAAGAAATCCCTTTATGGATTTATCGCTATTGTCCAATTCGAGCCGTATGCCCGACACCTCGCAGCCATGCTTCCTTTATAATTGGCCAAGATGATGAAATACTATAATTGGCTACGTACTCGTATCCACCGGTCCGGTCAATTCTGTATCAGGCATGAGGGCCAACACCATATACATGTCGAGCGAGAGAGCTGCGAAGATTCTCCGTAAAATGTACCTCCAGTAGCATTATCACCAACTGTCTCGTCCGCAGCGGAAGCGAGGCGAAAGCCCAAGGAGAGCCATGCCTGGTACATTATTAGGCGAGGGAAACCCGGGATGTTGGGTGATAGGTATGTCCATCAGCAGAAAGCAAAACAGGGTTATCACGCCCATCACGTGGGTGTCCCGAAGGACGGCGCTTACCTGCGAGGACGGGGCGGGATAAGCAAGGATACGCCAGGATGAAGCTGATCGCCGCTTGTCAAACCCCGGAATTTGAGGACAAGAGCAGCTAAACGCCGTCCGGCGGTACACCCACGTGATGGGCGTGATAACCCTGTTTTGCTTTCTGCTGATGTCCATGTACCCCTTAGCCGCCCAATCATATTCAAAAGTTTGGCAGGTCAGCATCGAGAACCGAGATGGGTACACTCTTTAGCGCGTGTAAACGAGATGGCCTGAGCAGTTCGACGTACGGAAGGAAATTCGGTAGATTTATCCGGAGGTTGTACCCAAAAGAACGCAGAACCGAGCTACTGGAGGAGAAACTTCGGAGCCGCCGGAATCCTATAAATCTTGGTCTTCTAAGGTCTGGGAGCGAAACAAAGCTCTTTCGTTGCAGTAATGGCACCTGCTATCGCTGGCGCAGCATCCACCGGCTCTCATCTCGACCCCGCCTTGCTCTTCACTGGACGGTGGTGGCAGCATAGTCACATCCTTACTCTGAATTTACTACTCCTAGTTCCGCTTGTGACGTCCTACGCCAATGGATTTGGTGTGTTCTGTTCTATGTTTTCTCTCAGTTTTGGTACTCATCCTGTGTAGATGGGAGTATGATGAACGGACTACAGTCCGTTGAGCAGTGGAAAGCTTATTTTGGGCACCCAGACTCCAAGAAGCTCGGGCTGTTCAATGCCATCCAGTCTATTGGGTAAGTCCACTTTTATTTTATCTCAGTTCTGTCGTATTTATCGTTGAGTAGCGCATTGGCAGCCACCCCATTTGCCCCATATATTGCTGATATATTCGGTCGCAAAACTGGTATTCTCTTTGGTAGTGCGCTGGTTCTTATCGCCGCCGTCCTCCAAACTGCTACCCAAAGCCTTGGCATGTTTGTTGGCTCTCGTTTCCTTATTGGTTTCGGGACCACCTTTGTAAGTTTTATTCTTGGCAAATCTTGCACCCACTCATAAAGCGTTATCAGGCCCAAATGGCATCCCCTCTCCTTGTCTCCGAAGTAGCATACCCCACTCACCGTGCAGCGCTAACTTCGCTCTACAACTCTCTCTGGTTTTCTGGAAGCATCGTCGCCGCGTGGTCAACCTATGGCACTTTCCGCATCCCGTCCAGCTGGTCGTGGCGCATCCCATCTGCGCTCCAAGGTCTCTCATCTGTTATCCAATTCTTTTTCATCTGGTTCCTTCCCGAGTCACCTCGCTGGCTTATTTCCAAGGGCCGCGATGAGGCTGCACGCCGGGTACTGGTCAAATGGCATGCTGGTGGAAATGAGGCGGATCCTCTTGTGGCCTTTGAATTTAACGAGATTAAGGAGGCGCTCGGCCAGGAGGCTGAGTCTAAGAAGGTCTCGTGGATTGATTTGTTCAGGACACCGGGGAACAGGAGGCGTATGCGTATCATTGTGTGAGTATTGTGATCACTTTTCGTGTAGGATATGTATGCTAATCAGTTGATGGTTAGTGCTATTGCCATTTTCTCTCAGTGGTCTGGAAACGGCCTGATCTCGTACTACCTCGAACGCGTACTTAATGGGATTGGTATTACTTCAGCCGACGACCAAACACTTATTAACGGAATCATCGCAATCTACAACTTCATTATTGCAATCACCTCCTCATTCTTTGTTGAGCGTGCTGGTCGTCGTCGGTTGTTCCTCATCAGTACCGCTGGCATGGTAAGTCTTTCTTAAAGTAAATGATTGAAATTTGTTTTGACTAACTTTTCTCGCTTAGCTTCTTGGCTACGCTCTCTTGACAGCTTGCTCTGCCACATTCGCCAAGACGGGCAACAAACACGCTGGCCATGGTGTCCTCGCGTTTATCTTTGTCTTCAACGGATTCTATGCAATCGCCTACACACCGCTTCTCGTCTCGTACACGGTCGAGATCCTGCCGTTCTTCCTTCGCGCCAAGGGTCTCGCACTCATGAACCTAAGCGTCCTCTCTGCAATCATCTTCAACCAGTACACAAATCCGATTGCGCTTGACAAGTTGCAGTGGAAGTACTACCTCGTTTACACTGTGTGGTTGGCCTTTGAACTCGCATTCATTTTCTTCTTTGCCGTCGAGACCAAAGGTCGATCTCTGGAGGAGACTGCCGCGTTGTTCGATGGCGATGAGGCTGTCCAGGCACTCGAGGATCGGGCGAGGGCAGATATGGCCGAGGAAGGGCACCGTGCTATGACTGGGAGTGAGAAGGGTAGTGGAAGCTTGGAGCATGTTGAAGTGCTTGGCCGGAAGTGAGTGTTGTTCAATTTGGTGTATACTTAAATAGTGCATTGTGTATAAGTAAATATATGGAGCTTTGTTATTCCCCAAATGGGCACTCATATGTGATCAACAACCGCCCTGACCTAGGTCTTATTGAAAACTATTTTTAGATATATTTTCCCACTGCCTTCTTATGAATGTCGAGGTTGTGCAAGCCCCTGAGCCTTCCACCCCCCCAAAAGAGGACACAGTTGTTAGTTAACCCCCCCTCCCTCCCTCCCTACCCGAACGGTGAGAACTTATAATACTTGCAAATGGTTTGAAAGCCCTCAAATTCGGTGTTATCACTTGCATCAAGCTGTGTAATCGACGATCTTCGGCTAGCGATGAAAAGCCGATCAACCAGAGGTCACACGTAATGAAGGGTATCCTGACTTTGACAGTGAAGCGCTAACTTCCTCTCGGCCACGACTCCTCCAGTACGTTGATTGCACAATGGCAAAACTTTGGCAACGTATCTTCGGATACGATGAAGTGTCGGTGACCGACCAGGAACTAACTGAGTGAGTGATTGCTATTTGCGACTGGCCTACGTAGAAGTAGACGACTAATATGACACAAGCTATCCCGGTGCCGCGTCAATGATGCATACGGAAATGTTAATGAATATCCACAAGCCTTTTTTCACTACACGTCCAGCCAAAACGTACGTGGTGTAGTTTTGCTTATTATCTCTCATTGATATAGGATGTATCAGGGCCAAAGTGCATTACACTCCTCCAAAGTTTGATGAGGAATATTCTCCTGTGAACGAGTACTCACATATTCGCGACTCAACATCTGCCATCTGGTCTGAGTTTGAACAGTGGACAGAGTATATTCATCCAAATGGTTCACTCTACTGGACTTGTTCAGCTTATCCAGGCCACGTCATATCAGATGTAAAACCCCCCCTCTCAGGTCTTGATACCAATGCTCCCACTACTATCTCTCGAATCATGCATGCACTCAAGGAGATACCTCAGCTTCAAGACTATCACAACTGGGAGATATATACTGACGGAATGTCATGTATCTATATTGACCATGGTTCTCGGGCAGCAAGCGACGCATTCCAGTCCCTCAATGATTTCCGAAGTCAGATCGCGAAGCTCAATAGTCAGATGAGCATCAAATCAAGTAGGTTGAATAAAGAAATTACCCACAATAGCTCATGTGGAAGACTTTTATAGGGCTCAGGCTCGAATCAGCCTACTGGACCTACGTGCAATCCCACCCAAATCACAGAGTCCTACCTGACAATGCAATCGATGACGCCACGGAAGCCGTTGTGTGGTGTCATGCAGGCGAGCTATGGCTGCAGGATCGATTAACTCTAAACTGATGGTTCGCCACAACCTATCTAGATCGTGCGCTCTTCAAGAGCTCAAATGCACCTTTCTCCCAGGACGACGCTCGGGAAATGACCGAGCTAATGAAGACAGTTGCTGGTGACAGTTGAATCGATAGATTCTTGAATAAAATTGACACCAGTTATTTTTTTCAGAACTCAAGCGTCCAACCTTGAAAACATGGTATTGCGCAGCGATATTGCGTGCTATATGTCAGTCATGCAAATTTGCCGTGTAGCTTTATTGAATTATCTCTTGCGCTGTTACCTAAAACTAGGCAGAGATCGCTTGGCTTCTCATTATGGACAGAACGACGCTCAAGAAGTTCGACGTAGAGAGAAAGCGGAAGACATCGAATCGAGCCCTTCATTTAACTCAGTCAAGGACAAAATTATATGGTACTTCATTGCAGCTGCTGCACTTGGTGCGCCTCTCAGGTACATAAAGCGCATCAGTAACGTGGTATGTATGGGTGTCCTATGTATACAGCTATACTAACATTAGAACACAGGACCGCACAAGTTTAGGTGACGGAGTCAACACCTTGCGGTGGAGGGCGTTCCTGAAATCATTGTGCAAGGAATGGACAGATAGCAACTTGCTGGCAAGTCGTAGTAACAATATTCTGCTTTCCAGTTGATTGATATTTTGCATAAGGCGACTGTCCTCGTGTCGTACGTCATGGGCAATTATTCATAAAATTTGAGCTGACTCGCATCTGGATGATCAGGGCTACTGTAGCGTTGTTGGCCATTCCAGAACTAAACGGGATGGCCCAAATTGCAGGCATCATTTCAGCCCTATATGCGCTCAGTTCTGTGTTATGCGGCATGCTTCTCATTTCCAATCACCAAGATCGCGTAGAAACTTTTGGCATTACTGCGGTACGTTAATTTATACAACAGGGACCTTCATGTTTATATATCATAAATACGCTTTGTAGGTGTCTTACTTTCAGCAAGCCAAGTCTCGAAGTACCGGCACCATCCGCCCTCTTGCAGTTATTCTCAGCCTACCCCTTTCTTTTATGCTCTGGGGAATGTTCTGGTTTATATTCGCTGTAGTCAGCTTTGCTTATAGCTCTCGGCCTCAAGAACTTTCACATCAATATTTGACTGCTACTCGGATACTCTCGCTCTTATTCCTGAGTGCGCTTGTTGTCATTGGATTTTTCGTTCTTCGATTCTTTCATGGGATTTGGAGGGACCGTACAAACGGAGAGATACAGGCGCCAGCCCAGTCCACAGCAGACGACATGGTCATTGGGCAAGGCGGCAATCCTCTGATGCAGTTTTCGGGTGACCAACGACTAGCATCAACTATTCCTGCTAATGTTATTCCCGAGGCCAGGGGCCCTAGTTCTGCTGTCCCTGTTTATGCTGGACGAGTGTCTGGACGCTCTATGACAGATATGCATGTCACGTATCCGCCGATAGATAGCTCACGGATCCAGCCTACAGGGCCAGCAGCTACAACCAACCATCCGCTCTCGTACGGTCCTTCACCAGCATTAGCACCCATTGCTTCTAGCTCTAACGTGGTCATGTCGCCGACCTCTGCACCTCCAAACTACTCAGCCCGGGAAATTCCGCTAGCTAGACTCATACTGACGGTCATCAATCGGGAATCATGGCTGACTTCTATTCGAGACCAGAAGGCGTATGAGGTTATAGTGGCCAACGTTCGACGAGAATGTGAAAAGTACGGACCAATATCAGATTTTCTCATTCCCAGGTCTCAGGATCCAAGCGAGGATGAATTGATATCGGGAGTGGGACGAATTTACGTTTCGTACATGTCTCGGGAGGCAGCAAGTACTGCTTTTATGAAATTCCAGAGTGAAGGGTTGTTGGGCTATGAAGTGTCTTGAGTAGAAGTTGGAGTAGTTGAAAGCTGTGGGATGTATCTCCAGGAGCAACCGTAGTACCTACAATTTCCCTCCGTCTGGTTCGTTTCCGTCTCCGTTTCCCTTTAGTTTTCCTCTGCAAGATTATCTTAGTCGTTTTTTACTCTTGTGTCTGATTTCTGTTATCGTTTTCACGGATTAGCCCTATGTCAAAAAATCCTATGAGTGCCGAGAAAGAATTATCAAAAGGCCTGAGAGGGCGTTGGTACGAATGTTTCAACATGTATGCACATTCGGAGCGATACAAACACTACTACAAACTGAATCCATCTATATCATTCGATTACATTAGCCAAAGTGTACCATATATGTCGAAGCCAAACCAGTCCAGTCCATTGAAAATGAAAATGAATAAATCCCAAACTGAAAGTCTACATGCTACTTCGGACTCCTCCCCAAGAGTTCATTCAACTGTTGAGCCGCCGCTCCTCTACCCAGAGTTGCAGTTGAATCATCCACCGTTTCACGGCTCCCATTCGTAGGTGCGGGCGCCTCCGGGCCGGTATTTCGCCTTCCAGAAATGAGCGACATCCTCCGTCCCTTGCCTCGTCCAGTCACCTTGGTCCGAGCAGTCACACCAGTCGTAAAGACAGACGCTGATGCGGCCGCCAACCTCCGTCCAACGTCCAGCGAGCGAGGTCGGGGGGATTGGGAGCCGGATGTCATGGATGAAAGCTCGCTCCCTATACGTGGTTGGACTGTGCGTTGGCTGTCGAATGATGTGATGGTTCGGGAGGTAGCTGAGGTCACGAGTTCTGGTCCATTCCCGTCCGATTGAGAGTTGAGCGTACGTCCAGAAGGTGAAGATCCCATCCCACCAGTCGAGAGTGACGTGCCCACACCTCCAGTGCTCGAGGGTGTGAGCATGCTAGGACTTGAGGGTGAAGGTATCATCCCTGCGCTCCGACCTCTATCCGTCACCAGCAAGGGTGTATTTCGAGTCGCCGATAAAGGCTGTACAATCCTCGGCCGCGCCGGTGAATGCCTCAACGGCATAATTGTTCCACCTCGATCGTTCAACGACTCCTCGTCTGAGGAATGAATAACCGGAAACACGGTTTCATAGCATAACGAACACGCTCGCTCGGGTTTGTGGGACTTGGATGTGCGAGCATTTGCCGGATCCATGATGAAGAAATTCTACATCTCCTGTTCAGACCAACGTGCAATAAGACAAAATATCAAATTTAACGCACCTTGGACGAACAAGAAGCACACACAACCCTCCCACAAAGTCGACAATGATGCCTCCGCCTTCTCCACCCAAACGGAAGTTGACAGCGCATACACACTGCAGATTCCTTGTCCGGTACCCATATAGCCGGCAAAAAATGTTCCACCCGTCCTCGGTGTTCCTGGCGCTTCGTCTCGCTCACTGGTGATGGTTCCGTCTCTGGATCCTCGGACTCTTCGGTTGTCGGGAGCGATTGACCGGCCGTTCGACTTTTACTAAATATGCTCTTCCTTCTTCCAACACCAGCTTGTGTACGAGCACCTCGGATTGTAGCCTCGCCCGGTGGATACGGCAAAGCTTGGAGCACCCGACGCAAATGTGTTGTTGAACTCGAGCTAGTGAGCGTCGAGTCTGGATGCATCACATTGAACGACGCAAGCAACGTCGCCTTGGCCGACCGTATGGCGTGGATCCATTGCTCTCGTTCATCCTGGGTATCTATAAACATAATTTTAAGCGCTCATCCAAACGTAAAACTGGGGGGAAATTGACTCACCAGCATAAAGCGCAAAACTGCCTTCGGGACTCAAGAAATCAACCTGAGCCGCGTTCCGAGGCGAAATCACAACCTCTACGTCCATCAACCCAGCCATGCCCTTGAACTTCCATCGCTCCTCATTTGATGATGCATGATCAGGCATCACAGGTCGCCTTGGAGTTTGAGATGGGACCGCCGGGCGCGGTGTTTCTCCAATAGGCGTAAGCGGCTTTCCTCCACTCGGCCACATAGGCTTTCCTCCCTCTCCAACTGGCCTCCTCTCCTCCCCAACGGGACTCTTGACAAACGCGCTGCTTGAGCCCGATGTACTCCTCTTTGACTCGGGTGACGGAGCCTGGTTCTTCATAGTTGGGAGTTCCGCCTCGCTCTTGCTCCTCTTTCGTCCAAACGCCGGCCGCTTCGGAACCTCGTTTGGTCGTCCGAGTCCCAACGCCGCACTATGTCGTACAGGAGGCGCGGGTGGAGCCATGACACTGCTTCCGATTCCCCACTCTCGTTCTCGTTCCAGCCAGACCACACAGTCCGAGAAGAGCAAGAACTCCCGATCTCCGCTCGCCTCGTCATCCCATCCTCCAACTCTTCGAATGACCTCCTGCCCAATCCCAAGTGCCTCTCGCATCACTTCCTGCCCAGACATTCTCAATCTTCCCCGTCGCATAAGGGTACGTCCTGGCGCGACATAAGAGAACCCGAGTGGAAGGCTGCTCGTGTTTCGTTGCAGGTCAATGAGGGCCAGGACAGCAGTATGATCCGCAAGTGAGGTATTCAAAGCACCCGTGACTAGAATGAGGATAGTCAGCTTGAGGTTCGGACTAAATCAAGAAGCACCCACTCTCGGAAAGCTGGCCTAGAACATCCACCAACTGTGGATAACATTCTTCCTCTTCACCCGTATATTTGACAATATCCTATAACCAACGGGTCAAAGTCCAGAAATTATACTGTAAAACTAATCGCATACTTTGACGAGCAGTAGATACCTCGGACATCTCTGCACCACAGTCAACAGCCAGCTTCTTAACCCAAGCATCCCACACGCCGGATCCCTCTCTCGTTCTCTCAACCAAAGTCGAAACGATTCGTTCGCTATGAGAAAAAGATTCAATATTCGCGAAATTAATAGGCGAAAAAAGCGGACTCACCACTCAACTTGGCCAGCCTCTCCATACTCGCTGGGAATGCAGTCACGAAAGGCTTGTATAACTTGAGATACGGCACATGTTGAGCCAACAAAGGCGTGATATTCGGAACTTCGACTTCAGGCTCGGGGACCTCGTGTATAGCAGACGACGAGAGATCTGTGTTCGAAGGCGCGTACCCCGAGTGTGCATATGGGTATGCCGGAATCGCCAGAGAAGAAGATGCAGAAGTAGACGGCACAAAGAGCATGGTTGCCTCATTTGGAAGACTCGGTCCGGCTAGTGATGTAGATGACGGGTTGGCGCCAGGAATGGGCAGTGCCGATGACGTCTCGGGAACTAGAACGGAACGAAGATCGGCAAGGAAGGAACGGTTGAAGTTGAGTATGTCGATGAACCCTGGGAATAAGACGTTCAAATCTGCCGGGGTGAGGAGTGGATGGGGGGATTGAAGTGATTCGATGAGTGGGATGAGAAAATGCTGTTTTCCAGTTAGGTGAGTGTAACGAATAGGGGAACAAAAGCGACTCACATGATACACCAGATCAAGACCGTCCACGTAGGTCTGCTCCGTGTCCAGCAGCTCTTGCAGCACCTGCTTCCGCCTTTCCTCGCGCTCTTTGTTCCTCTCGACAAATGTCACCTGCGTCTTGCTGCCCGTCCTCCGACTGTGCTTTCCGGGACGCACAGGAGCTTGATTAATCAATTTGCCCGAATTCTGACCAGGTGTTTGCTTCGGCCTCACACGAGTCGGAGTGCCAGGCTGAGAAGGCAGAAGAATACCCCGTCGAGAAGGAGAAGAGCTCGGAGAGCCCGTGATAGGAAGAGGAGGGGGAGGCACAAGTGGTGAGTCCAGGTCGTCTAAACGTGGCATGCTCGACTCTGTAGGCAGACTTGTGCTGACGAACCCATCTTGTTGTTCTTCTCGCTCTTGGACCGAGTCGACAGTGAGGATGCTAGCAACGCTATCTCGTTTATGACTTGGTACAACAGGTAGAGATATACGTCGGAAGGGAAGATATGCTGGTCTTGCATCCCTCGGGCGAAGCTGTGAAGGCGGTCGAGATGATCCAGGTGTTGGGCCAGAACCAGAGCCAGAACCAGTACGAGCAGCACTAGGAGACGAAGACCGAGGTGAAAGAGGGGAATCCGGGAGAGTAGCAATAAACGAGGATTTAGGAGTTATACTCGGACGATTTGACCTAACCGAATCCTTGGACCGCGTCAGACTCAGCGGCGGAAACGGGCGCTGGTCTGCCTCGTGTACTCCTAGTCAGTATTTATGTATTTCTATGCAGAAATAGAGCTGGCTACGCACCCATTTGTGGTGTAGTCGGCCTCGTGTTTCTTGTGGAGCGCGTGTCCGGCCCAGAGAGTCAGCTATCGTGGTTAAAAAGGAGTCGTTCCAAAATAGGGGCCAATCAGTTACGTAAAAATGATTTGCAAGGGTTCTTAGCGCTTATGACGTTTCTCCTGTCTCAGCAGACGAAATTACAGGGTCATTTCGCAAGCGAGAGCAAGCGATGCATGGTTTATATCGTAGGGTGACGTCGATGAGCACAAGGTGAGGAAACTTATGACCGTGTGAGGCAGCCGATGTGTGGGACTTGTGGCCAAGCAGATCGACAGACATTTTCCTAATTTGGGTGGATGAGACTTTTTACTTTGCATTTTGGCTCGTGAACATTTAACCGTATCGTCCCCGCACGTCTATCTCGGATCTTTTACCCCGCAACAAACACCCAGCCGTCGGCAGAGAGCACCGCTGTTGCTTTGTCCAGCATTGCCTCGTTTACTAATAGCCAGTCTGTATCCCTGCCATGTAAAGCAGTTGAGCACGTGTCTCGGCCTTGAACTCTCTAACTCAGTACGTACCAGGTTGAAAGGGCAAAGATCGGCACTTGCGCATCCCTTAGTGGCGCAGTCAATGCTGCCATGATTCCTGTCAGAGCTAAATTGGTACCAAATTAGGACCTTATTTCGTCACCGACTAAAAAACGTACTATGCTCCATCGGCCCTTGCACTTTGATACACCTCCACATCTTTCCCTCTTCACAGATCTCCAGCTCATCACTCTTATGAAATACATGATCAGTCACAACGGACACTTCCTCTGCGTTTCGTGTAATTGACATAAACTCGTCTGTAGATGGTTTTTGCAATACACCCAACAGAGCAAGCGGAAACGGTGCTTGAGGAGGAAGTTTGAATATTCTAAACGACCGAGAGAGGACTTTTAGGTGCAGGGCGGGCGAGTTGGATGGAGGAGGCATTGTATAGGGTGGTGGGAGAGTAGAAGCAGTGAACCAATGGAAACTGAACTTTTGAAAGAAATTGCATTCGATCAATTACGGCAATCAATCGGATAGAGGCGATCTTGCAGTGTACCAATTCAACCTAGCGCATATAAGTAGACTGGGCGTGGTGAGAGTGTAGATTTGTGGTCACATCTGCAGCGAGTACCATATTTGTGCCGATTTCTCAACGCAAATGGTATACCGAGGTGTTTGTTCGCCACGTAATTATTGGGGGAAAAGGTGTTAGCTGGTTTGGCCCTGGCAGACTCGTGCCTCTGCACGCATGCATATATTCAATTGTTTTCAGGCAAAGTCATACACATTATCTTCATTCACTAGGCTAGAAATGACTCACAGCAGGTACCAGCATGAGAGGGAGAAGCAGAACGAAAAAAAAGAAAGCCTAGCGGTTGTCCTCATCGTCCACAAAATCAACAAGATCAATATCGTTGTTGAGGTAAGTAGAACGGTCATCATACGGTTAGCTATATAAAAAGGATATTGGAAACGATAATCCTAGATGATTGAGTAACCATCGAAGTGTTCGCGCCGTTCGCCATGAGAGAACCATGCTTTCGCTTTGTCCTTGGGTCCTTGTCTCCTAAGAACAAGAACTCACGTGAAGAGTTTCTTTTACGCGGGAGTTCACATTGAGACCATTTTCTCTTTTATTCTTTGGACGACCAGAAACGACCTTGAACTTATGGCTGCCTCCGCTCGATTTTATATGGAGATTTTACTAATCCTGTGCGTTACTGTGTCACCGAAGCTCGATTTCAAACTTTTATACAACATAACGAAACCGTTTCATGTCAACTAATACTATACATACCTTCCCCCGTTTTGGCTAGAGGACTTAATCAATGTAGCGGAAGAAGCTTGCTTGGTCCCCCTTAGTTGACTCTACCCGAATCTCCTCTTCTGTATATTCGTGCGGAGGTTTGAATACACTATCACGCCTGGCATTTTCGTTGCGGCAATATATATGCATGACGAGCGCTGCCAATGCAGCTGCACCTAGCACGGCAATGATGATGCCTATACACCATTATCAGTGGTTAATATCGATTCAACATCAAACAATTGAACGTACTGTGACCGGCTGTATAACGAGGTGCGTTCTTCGCGATATATCTATCGGTCGAAATAAGCTTAGTAAGGAACGATACGGAAATATCTCAGCTCTTCACTTACGTATAGCTCGCTAGTAGCCCGCCTAGATTCCCAAACGACACCACCAGAGCAATGGCAATTCCTCGTTTCATAGAACCTGAGCATGACCCATTAAGCACTCCGATATGTTACTGTGTGTGCCGCATACATACCTCCGAAATTACCTGAATCAGCAAATGTTCAGAACTCAACGCGCATTATCGAAAGAATCAGTCTTACCACACCAAGCCATCACCATAGCTGCATTCGGGAATGCACCAGCCGCAGCAATGTACACCGCTGTGTACTGTACCGCCGGGCGCTGCGACGCGAGTAGCATGATAAAACCAACCATCGATAACACTACGATACACAGGCTTTGAGCCATCAACGGAGTGTGGGTCGCGAGGTAGCTCACTTACAGTAGCATCCAATCAAGAATCTTCCCCTGGTCTTGAGTTTATCGGCCATCATCCCGGCGGCAACAGTGAGGATACATGCGATCACATATGGAGGCACCTGGCAACCCGCATATTTAATCAGAAGAAGCCCTGATGCCGTATCGAAACTTACGGAAAGGAGTTGGGACCGCTCTGCCGTGTATCCCATATTCTTCACGATCGTTGGTAGGAAGAGAGCAAGGCTGTAGGTCGGTGTGGTACATCCAAAGAACATAATCACTACGCATTGCAACATTAGAAGCTTTGATACAATGGCTTATACGAAAACACCCACTATAAACATAGGTTTTCCAATCCTTGACTGCGTCCCAGAAATAACGCATATCGAACTCCTTGGAGAGCCCGTTGTTGTCTGCGTCTAGACGTCTTGTAACTTCGCTCCTTTCAGCAGGTGTAAGGAATTTGGCAGTGCTAGGATAGTCGGGTATAAAGAAATAGGAGACAGCCGCTGAAAATGGCATATGTTAGTATCGCAGACGCAGAACAAGCGGGGAAAACACATTCTAACCAAATATGACAGTAAGAATCCCTTCCAGGATAAATATCCAGGCCCAGCCATTGAGACCGCCGATGCCGGCCATTTCAGTAATACCACGCGCAAGTAGGCCGCCAAATGCCCCTGCAGCGGTTGCTGTGCGGAACATAGCCATGTCAGCGTTACATCGTAGCCACAATCCACAACCAGGTGCTACTAACCTGCTGCAAAATAAATAGCCATCCTAGCCCCCGTTTCTTCACGGCGGTACCAAAGCTGCACCCATAGCGTCAGTATAGGTGATGGGAAGCTGACGAACTGGATCTCACTGTGATATAAAAGGCAATCCCAGGGAAGAGTCCTCCTTCGGCGATGCCAAGGAAAACGCGGGCGATCAGGAGACCACGATAACTCTTGACCAAACCCTAAGTTCAACGATCGGAGACAAGAACTCAGCAGTGTATTCATCATCAGGGTATGCGATACTGGCTCACCATCAGTGTCGTAATCGTACCCCAGGTAACCATTCTAGGTCACAAGTTATTATTGAGTTCGCAAAGGTGGAAGCAAGATATGGTCTTACAATAAAGCAAACCAACTATCGAAGAGTTTGTTAGGGGCTATACTTTGAATTGGAAGAAGGACTACTCACAAGCTTGGCCTCGTCCGTTTCAACATCATGTTTGAAGGAACTTCAACAAGCACATAAAATGGATAGAAAATGGCAACCGCGTGGTTGAACTGAAGACCGTGCATGCCAAGGTCCTTTTCGAGCCCGTCCAGTCGAGCATTACCAATGTTAGAGCGATCTAAAAAGGACAGCTAGTAGGGTTGACCACCACAGTAAATGTAAATCAAATGTAAGCCTAGGTCTACATAGGAGAACAAGGCGACTACGCACGAGGTAGAGTGCGGTTACCCATGGAATGATATTGCGATCAAGCTTGCGTAGAAGCTTTTGAGTATCCGGCTGACCCCCGTTGTCCAAGCTAGGGACAGACTGGATCTCGTTGTCAATGAAGCATTTGTCTTTATCCTCAAATATTTCGACGTCTTTGGCACTGCTCATTTTAGGCCCAGTTAACTGAGTCTGAAGTGGAAGAGGGGAAGGATGGATCAACTCACTCTCGTCCATCAGGATTCATATAAGTCGTGAAAGGAGCGGGTTCCAACTCGTATAAGTGAAAATCTTGAGAATTCGATTTAGTCCCGAACACCCAAGCTCCTGCCGGCACCCCTGTTTGCACTTTAGCCAGTTATATTTACTTTGCAAACGCCGCGAGCTCTCCTTTGCACACGAGGCCATTTCAGCCCTGTCTGAGGCACGAATAGCGACATGGCCGCATATGCTCAGCCAGTAGCATGAGTCCAATAGATCGACGCCAAGAAGCGGGATCTTCGTTTGCGGATGTGGCACGTAAATGAGCTCAGTTGTCAGACGGAGGATTGAGTTGAAAGGTACGCGAGGGGTACAGTAGCGAACCAGGGCAGCCTAGATAGCTAGAGCCGGATGGTGAGGTGTGTTGATTGGATCAAAAATTGAGTTCATACGTGTATTTTTGGCTGAGCTTAGTAGATTGGAATGAGTTACCGCGGAGCAAGCGTAACCTGCAAGCTGTACTTGCTCATTCTGAACGCAATCGAAGTGCTCAGATAAGTTATCGGTCGCACAAGGGTAGCACTCAAAGTGAGATCAGATGGGGAGATTGACAGAGTCATAGTGATAGATCGCCCAGCTGAATACCTTCTCGGTCTCAAAGCACTCAGAATGTCACAAGTGGGATGCTTAGCGCAGTCAAAAGCAACCATAATAAAACCACGTGACAATTGGTCGAATCTTTACCCTGCATTCGTATTTGAATTCAACCTCCTCCCAAACAGGGCTACTGCTTTGCCACCTTCTTGTCATATAACTTTCATAACCGGCATGGGGTGACCGGGCTTACAAATGTGTTCATGCATGTGAATCGGCTATATGGGACTGCTGGCAGAGCTTTTCAACCACCATTTGAAACTAACTGAGTGTTGGAATTCGTACCACTGTGCTCAAGCCTCACTTTTACACGTGTCTAATCTACACTCTACTACCTAAAAAAAAACATGGGACTCTCTGCCCAACTGCTAGTAACCATTTCACTGAGCTCACTTGGATTTATCTACTATTACTATCGTAACGGAGCCAACCAGCGACCATTACCACCAGGCCCACCAAAGCACTTTCTTTTTGGCAATCTTAAAGACCTTCCTAAGCAACGTGACTGGATTGCACATGCCAAAATGAGCAAAGCATACAACAGTAGGTTCTGTTCTATTATAATTTTGATATCTTTTTAAATCTTTTCTGGCAGGCGATGTGGTTTCCCTCCGTGTACTGGGTAACACGATCGTTGTTCTCAACTCACATCGATCAATTATGGATTTAGTCAGCAAACGGGCTACGTACGCAGACCGACCAAGTGTTCCTATGGTGACCGATGAACGCTTGTAAGACTGTTTTTTTGTAGTTGATTGGCGACCAACACTTACATCCACTATCAGAATGGGCCTCGGAGGTCTTATTACAATGACTCCATATGGCTCACGCTGGCGTCAACTTCGGAAGGGTATTCAGCTGAACATGCAGGAATCTGTTATTCCACAGTATTGGCCAGCTCAAGTGACCGCAGCTCGGAACCTGATGGTGAAATTGCTGGAACACGGAGATCGCTCATTATATGAGGATCTGCAAAAGTGAGCCCTAGGCTTGATTGTTCAGAAGAAGAGCCTGACACATCGTCCAAGTTGGTCGGCCTCATCTATTCTATCTGGCACATACGGCTATCACCTCCCAGAGGATGGCGCATCAGATCCATTTCTCCAACATATGCATGAGCTAATCATTATGTTCGCACAAGGCACCAGCCCCAAGTTCTTGGTCAACCTCTTTCCGATGCTCAAATATGTCCCTGACTGGATGCCTGGAGCGCATTTCAAGGCTTTTGCTCGCAAAGCCAGAGAAAAGAAGAGACTAGCAATAGATTCACCATTCGAATGGGTGAAGAGTGAGATGGTGAGCATAATTTATCCTGGTAACTTAGTCAAGCTCATGAAAGCTATTTAGGCAAAGGGTACGGCCCCACCTTCATACGTATCACGCTCGTTGGCAGAGGGGGAGTTTGCGGACGAAGAGCCGGATAAATCAAAACAGCACGAACCATTGTCGTTCGAAGGGGTCATACGAGATAACGCAGGTGTCATGTTTGGCGGTAAGTGCATTTTTTTTCTGCAGCTTCCGCATATCTCATGAAACGTTTACAGCCGGCTTTGACACTGTGAGTCAGCCAATATACTTACGTTCAAATAAGTCCGTCTAATAGCCAGAACTTTATATTTCCAGACCTTGATCGCAATGACTACGTTCATAATTGCTATGCAACTCTATCCTGAAATTCAGGCTCGTGCGCGTGAAGAAGTTCTCAGTGCGCTTGATCCTGTTACTAGACTACCCGATCCCTCGATCGTCATGAGACTCGGGTACCTTTCGAGAGTCTTGAAGGAAGCAATGCGATGGATTCCTGTGCTGCCGATCTGTAAGTTTGATTCCAACGTATAAGCTTGGCACATTTGACCCATCTGGTGAATAGCTGTCCCTCATACCACGATGGAGCAAGACGAATATAATGGGTACACAATACCTGCTCGGAGTGTTGTGTAAGTGTGCGCCTTTTGAGTGCCTGGTCAAACTAACACTTCTTTCAGTCTACCGAACGTTTGGTGTGCAAAATAACATATTATTCACCTTCTATTCATGCTAAATCCTTCTTGTAGGGCAGTGACCCGCGATGAATCCATATACCCCGAACCAGAGACTTTCAATCCTGATCGTTTTCTCGACCCCACAGTGCCTGATGAACATGCCTTTGGATATGGACGCAGGTATGTGCTTATTGTTCTTTTGATGAGACATATCTGACTCGACGCAGGCGATGCCCAGGCATGCACTTTGCCAACTCAAATTTGCTAATCGCGTTCGCATATATTTTGACTGTTTTCGATCTCGAGAAAGGTACTAACCAGGATGGAAGCATAATTGAGCCTCGTCCTCTAATGAAAAAAGATCCGGACTTGTACGTATCTTTGGATTGGTTGCTTGGTCAGTTGAAGCTCAACAAGCATTTTTTTGTCCAGTCGTTCGGCAGATTTAAAGTGCACATTGAAACCTAGGGATCTAACTTTGTTTGAAGAACTTAAAGTCGAATAGGAGCAAACGGTTCTTCATACTGGATTGTAATAAACAGAAGAGGTTGAATGATGTCTTATTATGCCTACTTTAAGTTCCTATTGCAGGGCAAATAAAAGTTCAGAGTAACACGCTTAAATTGGTTGCTCTGGTTCGGATTGTTGAGCTCAGTAGCGCTAGCTAAATAAAAAGTAAGAAATTTCATATCATTGTCAAAATACACCAAACAAGATAGACAGAACAAAGATTGTGGAATACCAGCACTCTGGTCTAGATTGAGCTAGAGCGTTCAATAACAAACGAACCGCTTGCACCATCCTCCACGAAATTCCAGCTGGAGACATCGTCAAGAATGTTGAGATCCTGCTTCCAGATGTAGTCAGTCTCGACCTCTCCACGAAGAAGTTCAGACTCTGAAAGGATGTACGTATTAGTAGATGTTGTATTTTTGAGTTAGCATTCACTTACCCTTGTAATCGCGAGTGACATAGGCGGTGAGGACAGGCGTAAACTGGGCGGTGATGTTAGACCTGGCTCTGCCCAGAACATATTAGATCCACAAGGCCGTAGTTTAAGTAGTGCGTTGCATACCCAACTCCAGTCCAAACAAGTGTAGGCTCATATCGCTGCTCGATACCATCGCCCTTCACGAACCCAATGCTCAGGTTGGCACGCTCCTTGGTGTTATTCTTGCAGACAAGGAGTCGGGTTCCCTCACGCTTGGAAACGCCGCCGAAACGCTTGATGCCATAATCACCGGTGACACTCGTAATATCTCCGCTCTGTAGTTCGAGTTAGATTCTATGCGCCACATGAAAGCAAGCGCATATACCTTGACTTCAACCCACGCAGCGGAGTCGACCAGGTTCTCGTCGTCCTAATTATATCATTAGACTTTTCCCGCATTCTTTGTCGAAAATAACGACTCACAGCCTGGGCGTAGCCGAAGGCGAGACGGGAGACATAACGAACGACAGCCTTGGCATGTCCTCCAGCTCGGAAGGTGATGACCTCTGAAGATTGAACATGAAGGCGATCAGCTAACATACATACAGAAGTATAGTTATGCCGTACTCCACACAACTGGGAACTGATCCTTGAACAATTTGTGGTTGTTGGGAGGATCAAACATAAGCATAACGGTGGTGTCCCTATCAAAGCTGTATGAATTCTGCACTTGGATCAGCCAGACAGTCGTGCTCACCTCTGAAGGTTGTAAGTATAAAAGTTGAGGGTTTTGGAGGCCATTTTAGAAGTGATGGACAGAGAAGGAGAGCGAGAGGCGGGTGTAAATGAGCTACGAGCGGCCGATGAGATAACTAGTGCTAGCTCGAAGAGTCTTATATATTTCTCTGAAGAGAAAAGACGAGAAATATACTCAGCGCCCACAATGTACTCGGACGATTTCCGGCGCCTGCTGATACGGAGGCCAGTAACCGACTTCGAAGGGCCTTTGCCGGCGCCATCGTAAACCAAGACCACCGGGTTTAACCTGTCAGCCCATGACGTTCGATGTTAGGGATATGAACTTGTGTAAATCAGCGCTGATCGTGGGCGCTGGGAACGATGTACGCTGGTGGGCTGTTCCGCACCGGAGGGATTAACCGAGTACGGCTGCATATCAATCGGCCGGCGCGTATCGCAGCCCCTGCGAATTGGATGGCCTTGGATGGGCAAAAGCCTTTCTTCATATCGCAGGGCTAGGAATGAACTATTTATTCCTTTGTTCGAGAAGTTGGACAGAGCTATATGTTATACATTTGGTGTCCATTCACAATTAAATAAAAAGCGATACAAACTGAATACAGATCTTGTAAAACATGATGTTAAACGGAAGCGGTTGACGATTTTGGCCAGGAAGCTAATAAAGCATCACGGCATCCAAGACTGTTCAAGGAAAAATGCCCCTGAGCGGTAATCCTCAATGAAATTCCAGCCAGTGATATCGTCGAGCTCGTCAAGATTACATGACCAGATCGGGTCCACTTCAGTCTCCCAGCGAAGCATCTCGGAGTCTACAAAGCATGGTTGTTAGCACAGGAGGTATTATGAGTTGAGCCACGGACCTTTGTAGGCTTGAGTGACATACGCGTTGAGGATTGGTGTAAATTGAGCAGAGATTTTACAGTTGGCCCTACAAGACGGCGTCTCAGCAAGTCCCGGAACGGCATAAGA
>JAYRCO010000454.1:0-25423 GCA_037042815.1 Ceratobasidium papillatum | reverse complement strand
CAAATATACGTTTATGTTTTGGACTCCCAAATTCGTTGTGCAAGTGTTGTTTGATGATGCTTGGGCGTGGCGTGTGCGGTTTGATTACGTGATGTTTATCCTGTCTGTTCGCTGCCATCATCACCAGCCGCGGCTTTTTACACTCGACGGCCTCGCCGTCTCAGCGTATCTTCATTTCGATTCGTAAATTTGAATAACGTCCAGCTTACATGGGCAAAATCCCACATATCTATATCATCGCGATCACCGGCCTTGCCTTCGCCCTCCACGTTCCTAGGGAGATCTTGACTAGTCTAGAAACATTCACCTCAGCTTGGGGCAAGCAAAAACTATATGGAATAAATGGTGTCTCTCTAAGCTGCTTCTACATCAAAAGGTTCATCGTCAGATTGTCGCTGGAAGTATGTTTCAAGCTTCGAGTTTGGGTTGAACCCCAGAACCATCCAATGACCATGCAACTTTGAAGCTTTATTCGTCTTCACTTGCTAGCAATACAATCTGAGTTGGATATCTAGCATTCAGATGCCCAGCGTTCTCGTGAGGTTCGCTTCAGTGGGACGAAGGCTTGACCCAGCAATACTATTAATGATGTACTCTTTGAAATGGTATGCCCACTTATGAAAATTGGCCTCGCTTATGACCAGTTCACTTAGCTGGTCTCTGCAAGAGATCATGAGCAGAAGCTTCTGGCGGTGTCTAGAATCGTCACGTCTTAGACAGGACAGCGAACACCCTGTCTCCAAATAGGAACACTCGTTCGGTGCATACGAACTAAATCTACTTGCTGATGTCTCGGGTTGAATTTTGGATATGTCCGCTCGAACCCATCATTCACTGATTTCAGGTTTCATTCAATTTTGGATCTCTTCCTCAGCCTTGCCTCAGTCTTGACATTCTCGTGAATAGCCGGGATTTTCAAACAACCGCCAGCCGGTCTCGACCGTCCCAAAGCGCATCAGCTTCTTCGGCAGGTATCAATCGGAAGCAAGCGGATTGTTTGATTTACATCAACTGTGGCTCATCTGTTGCGCTCTCGACGCCGGTAAAGCATGAAAATGCACCGGGAATGCGTGTATATGCCACTTTCATCGTAGCAACCTGTTCCTAGATCACGTTATTCCGCGACAGCGAACTTTCGAGAAGCGTTTTGGCGAAACCAGTAATTGTCGCGCTCGACCGTGAGCTGTTTCGGTCTCCCATGGATTGACGGCAGTGAGAGAGCTGTACGCAGGAGCTCGCGTTATAAAAACTCAACGGTACGATCCTCTTCTTCCATCATCTCGAATTGGTTTCTCTGTGCTCCATCCAGTCTTTCATCACTCCTTCCAACCCCACCACTCTTTCACTCGTTCAAAAATGCATACATTCACTCGTGTTGTTGCTTTCTTCTTTGTTCTTCTCTCATTGAGCTTCTTGGTCAACGCCATTCCAGTCACTCCTCGCACCTATGGAACGCTCTGTAGCCCTACTGGGAGCGACGCTGTCTCGGCTCTCTTCATCAAGCTTTTGGCCGAGATCGAACTCAAACTCAACGCTTTGTGTAAGTCAAGTTACTTCAGATAATTGATTGGAGCCGCTTATCGAACCAACTTGCAGCTGGTTGTGGTACCAAGGCTGAGCTGTATATCGCAATTGACGCTGTGGTAGCCTTATTCAAGGGATGTGCCGACGATTTGCTCAAGATCGGTGCCGGTGTTGCAATCACTGTCGAGGCAAAGGCCAGTATTGTTGCCTGTGTCTGCTCCATCATCAGCGTAAGTGACTAATTTTAAGCTTGTATCCGTCTTGTTTACTTAATTCTCCAATTTTCAGCTCCTTGTCAAAGTCTGCGTTGAAGTCTCGGCTAAGTTTGGGATCTTTGTGGTTCTTAGCCTCTTTGTTAAGATTGATATCTGCTTCAAGCTCCTGCTTTTGAACCTTAACATCTGCATTGGAGGTATCCTCGTACTCATCGCCAAGGGGTATGTAGTTTCGTAACTACCTGCATTGTCTATTTTCCTGACTCGCCTGATAGTCTCACTTCCGCCACCATTGGCCTGCTTGGTCAGATTCATCTCGGCGGCTGCCTTGGGATTTTGGGTATGAGCGGTATTGCTTTCGGTCTCTAAATGCTCTCTTGAATTGTATATTCGGAATATAGCATGGGAGTTTGTGTGTAAAGACTAGGTTGATGTGTGTGCTTCCTTTACATTGCAATATAGCATAAAATTCGGATCCCTTATAGAACAACTTGTTGCGGTCAAACTACCATGCGGAGCTGGATGATGTATGAGGAATCCGGTACTGACCGAGATTCCTCGCTATGGGTCTCATTCTGATCGCATGCCCGCAGTGTTGCCTGCCTAAAAATTGACACGTTCTCAGCCTCTGTTCTCCAAGTCGAATATGTTTTTCTTGCCTGGATGATATTGTGATTCAAATCGAGGTCTCTGTCCACTTCTCATTTCTGATTAATAGCTTACCCACCCACCGGCCCACGCTTACATAGCCTAGGCAAAAAATGAGATATGTACGTTATGGTATGCCAGGATGTGATGATGTATAGCGTGGTTTTTCGAGTCGGAATGATCAAACATGTATCTTACCCGCATAACCTCCAAGTAGGGTACATCTCGTCGTACGTGACGAATAACCCCCGGCAGACTCAATTTTGATGAATAATCCATTCCAACCTGCTCAAGGATTTTGGCTTCCCTGACATATATTCAACTCCGCATATCGACAGGCGGTCTAAGAAGGTAATGCACTACCAAGAAAAACTCTTGCCGTGGGTGGGTGTCGGAACTTATCATCTGCAGGTTGAGATAGAACGTAGAAATAAATGTACTAGTAATCATGCATATCGGTTAACCTTCGACTTGCAGGTGCAACAAAGCCAGCAACGCCGCCGCATATATGCGTAAATTTAAAACATATTCCACGAACCCGCTTCCTTCTTAGCTGATTGCAACCGACTGTATCAATCATCACACAGCCTAGGTAGCTCTAGCTCTTGGCGAAGAAGTTAGTGTTGCTCGGTGTCGGGCAGGGCTGCCCAGCCCCTAAGAGCGGAGGTTTCAGCTCGAAGCAAATATCATTTGGCATATCCAACCCTACGTACTTCATCATAATGTGTATTTCATTTGAAGAAACCGCGTTGTAAAGAAGTAAATAACCCTATGCGGTCTGTCTTGTGAGAATAATTTTGATCAAACCACGCTTTCAAACTCGTGCGAATAATTCTTAGAAGATGAGCCATAGTCTAGTGCAGTGGACGTGTGTGGTATGAAAACCCTGTTGGAGAAGTAGGTCCCTCGTGAGGGTTCAATCAGATACAGCTTGTTTCCCCGCCGAAGAAACGACCAGAGCATGGTGAAACGACGTCTCAGCCTTGATCTCCACGGGCTCCGGGACACAGACGGTTGGACACACCGATGCATTTCACAAATATAGTTCTTCGGAGCAATCCAATATTCAATTTCGCGTACAGAGGATAGTGTGTGCCAATAAGGGGAGGCAATAGTGACTAACACAGTGGTGTAAATTACCATAAGTATTGGCACGTTGTGTGTGGGAGTGGCTTTGATAATGGTAGTGGGATATTGTTGGGGTACTCGGCTGTGCACCGAGTTGAAGTGCTAGAGTAGTCAACACTCATCTATAAGATGCTTCTAGCATCTGAGAGAAATACATCAATAGTTTCCACGAACACAACCCAAGACCCAAGACCTAGTCTTGGCTAATGGGCGGCATTTACAACCACGCTTCTTTCGAGCTGTCTTGCGATCTGCCGCTTAAAATGCTTCTCTTCCTTTTCAGTCTCAAGTTAGGAATTGATGTAAGTCAAGCAAAGAAGACGTTAGATGTCTTCCATTCGGCTTCCGACTGCGCGCCAGGCTTTTCTTTGACGCTCACAACTAGGTATAAAACAGGCTCTATGGCCGCCTTTTCTCTCCATCATCTTGCAGTTTCTCTCTCAGCTACAGTCACTCTTTCATACACAATCACCACACTCTTTGAACCCCTTCTAATACCCCTTCCACCAATATGCACGCATTCGCTCGCCTCACCAGCTTCCTCCTCTTTGTGCTGTCTTTGAGCTTCCTTGCATGTGCTCTACCCACTCCCGCAAATACTGGATTGAAAGAGGTGGCTACCCGCGATGTTGGAGCAGACGCGATCGTTGCTGCCGTTGCAAAGTTGAACGTTGACCTGTCAGTTCATTTGAACGCAATGGGTCAGTCTTCTATACCAACCAGCGAGCAATAAAACTAACGTATTTCTGGAACTTAGTCCAAGCTGCTGCAGTCACCGATGTCAAGACTGCGGCTGCTGTCGTGGTCGCTGATGTCCAGGCATGCGTGGATGCGCTCGTCATTGTCGGCGCGAACGTCGAGGTCGATGCTGCAATCAAGGCTGATATCGTTGTCAAGGTGGTGGCCTGCATCTCAGTAAGTGTGCTATTGTAGCAAGAGCGGCCGTATCTCTTATTCACGCCCTTTTCTTTTTAGCTCATTGTTAAAGCATGCTTGAGCCTTTTGCTCAAGTTCGGCCTTTCTGTTATTTCGGTCATCTTCATCCAGCTCGACGTTTGCCTCAAAGCCTTGCTCGTTCAGCTTGACGTTTGCGTTGCCGGCATGGTTGCAGTAATACTTGATACGTAAGTTGACTTCCTTTCCAAAAATGTATGTTCAACTCATCAACAATATCTCCTCTCTGCAGGCTTGTCAAAGCGCAAGCAGACCTCAGCATCAAGGTATTCATCCAGGTTCATCTCCACCTGTGCGCAGGCCTTTTTGGTCTCGTTTCCCTCTAAAAGGCGTACTAGTATATCGTCGCCTGGATTTGTCCCAAATTCTACTTGTAGTAGAATATGCTACAGGATCAGACTAGTTTCTCTCTACACCAACCGTTTTGAGAAGATTTATTACCAAAAAACCTCTAGAAAGACTCGTGAAGATCCCTCCCTAGAAATATGGTCTTTTCGGATTCATTATTCTGCCACGGGTTTGATAAAGACTGGCGCATATACTCTAAGAATTAATATGTGTGGCCTCCTGAGTCCAGACTAAGCAATCACAATTGGTCTCCCATGGGTAATGCTATACATCTTTGCACGTAAAACTACGCAAATGCGTGGGCATAAACGAACTATGAAAGCAAATTATAAAAGCCGGTTGACATACGCGGATGTATGCGGAACAAGTGTTGTAGGTATCCATATTACCCGCCTAGCTCATACAGAGCTGATTTCCCACTGTCTTGCGTTCACGCTTGTTTCGCACCTCCACAAAGCTACAACCAACAGTTCTCGGCAGAGCCCCATATAGCCCTCCAAATTACACCCAGCATGTAGACTGTACTTGATTCCATTATCGCGGCCCCTATCATTGATTTCGTAATCATTCTTCTATCACTGTCCTTTGTCTAACACGTTCCAGCGCTTGACACAAGGTTATTATCAATCCGCTATGACACTAAACACAGCTCTGCCACACCCCCGTTGATTTATTTAAAGGTCCTTTCCATTGATGAGGATTCGTTTGTCCCTCCCGTAGCCCCGCATTTAATCATTAACCAACACTTTACGTGTTAATATACTATCCAGTACGATACATTACCCGATCTGAACTCGCTGCCAACTGGACAGCTAAACACATGCTGAGCGATGTTGTCAATAGCGTGCTCCAACACATCCTAGTCCGCCTAGTACCTAGTTATCGCACTCGGTTCATCAGGCGCGCCAAAATTAAACAGATGGAAGATGCATTAAGCGAGGCACGTCATATCATCAAGAAGAAGGCGGCCACTCTCGACGAGTTTGAGCCCGTCTTTCGCCTGGAGGTGTACGCTATGTTCCAGGCTAAGCTAGTTGCGTAAGTACACGCATCTACTTCATGGGTTAGAAAAACTACACAGCTAACCGGAATATCATCGCAAGATTTGATCGATGTATTCGGGCAGAGATGATACACTGCCGAATGTTCAAAACTAGACTTGCTAATAAACATGAAGCCGAAACGGCATGGGAAGATATAAAATCCCACGAAGCTGAAATCAAAAAACTGCTCGACGCAGTACGGGTGTTCCGCGATGATATATACGTGGGTCTCCGATCTCTAGTATACCATATCTTATGTATTGCTAAAGTAAAGTGCACTATCAGGATGCATGTGAAGAAGTTATTGCCCAGTCCGAAGCCAGGCAGCTAGACTTAGAGTGGCCAGAAGAAGATCAGTTAATTCAACCCCCGTTCATGAATACGCCGGCGCTCTGGTGCTTTGGACCACAGTTGATATCGTCTACATTGGCTGTGAGCATGCCCGCTGCAATTCTTTGGCTACGAACTTGAGTTCATTCGAGATATGAAGCCCACAATGGGTTCATCGCTACTTAGCACATTCACATATGGAGCTTCAGCCTGTCTCATTAGGCAGATTGTTTTCAGGGGTGTGTCATCCTAATGTTCTACTACGACTACTCCTCAAGCTAGCAAGCAGATGAAGACCACACGATTATTGGTCTCATCTGCACTCCTCCAGATCCTTTCCAGTCTATCGAGGCTAAAGCTGATCTTTCAGTGCCAGCCAACCATCCTGGCCGGAAGTACCAAATAAAGATTACTCTCCACTTCCCGGGGACAGGTATCGATGCAAAATGTGAGCTACTAATACGACTGCCGGGCTAGAAATTGACATGATCTTCTCAAAAGTTCCGTTTGACCGAGGGATGTGGGGAGTGCGCAGAGATCTTGCTGAAAGTAAGTGCACCTCGCGATCAATCTAGGAGAACTGTACCAAACGTATGAGGTGCTCGAAAGGTTTAGATATTGTCAAGCTCGCTGTAAAATCGAGAACCAAATTAGGAGTACCCCAAATGTGCGTGACGCAATCGTTGCTTACTCATGTGGTTTGGCTCATTCTTGATCCTCTATCTAGACTCTATATAGGAAACGAGCGGAGCGTAGCTTTAAAGACCAGACACATACCCAAGGAATTCGCGAGGGACCTTCCTGGCACGGCCGAGGAATGCTGCCCCAATCATTCACAACGTCGCATAGATTGCTCCTCGTCATTAAAAACGAGGTTCAGCTATACAAACATGTAGGCTTTTTGTTTTGGTCCTTATAGCAATGAAATCCTTTGTAAGGTAACACCAAAATATGAATGTCCATGGGTTCTAATACCATGTCCACTAGAACTCACTCACCAATTGAGTAGAGACAGTGCATGAGTACACAGTTTGTGCGCCTGGAACCAGCGCTTTCTGAGTGTACGATCATGTGATCACGGGCCTCACTTCAAGAAATGAACCTCAACCGACTCATTCTATAGTTGCTTTTCGTCCAACGAGCGCTCCAATCCCTACTCCTCTGAAGCTTCCCAGGCTTGAAGTTGAGGTGATCAAACAAGATTGAATACCGTCGATATGATTAATAGAAACTGGGACTTTGTGCGATACTCTCAGTATTGTATCGCTGCAACCACTTCAATTCTATAATCTATGCTAAAGTACGCGATATCCAGAGCCATCCATCTGGGTGGCACGTGATATTTCCTGTAAGTTCTGCGGGTTTGGGGCAACGAGTGCAGCAACGACGTAGCGGAAAGCTGAAATGGTGACTTAGGCCTGACTCACAGAGCTCTGTATTTTCAGACTCTTCCCTGTCGCAGGATGAAACAGTGTATGAACCTGTCGCATAAGTCATGTGATAATATTCCAATCAAGCATTGCTGACGACGAAGTACTATGTGCGTTGGACTAACAAAGAAACACGCAAACCCACGCTATAGAAATGCAAAAATTAAGAACATAGAGCATTGTAACTTCTTTTCCAGTCACCATCCCAGCTTTCTGCTACGTTGTAGTTGCACTCGTTGTCCCGAACCCGCAGAACTTACGGGAAATATCACGTGCTATCCACATGGATGACTCTGGATGTCGCGCACTTTATCATTATTGCTGTGGTTTCTTAGATATCAATAGACGCTTCGAATACTTCCGCGATTTGTTTGGCTCTTCACACAAGATCATGTGACCTTCGGCTGGTGTAAGATCCCCGACCAGTAACCAATGTTTAAGCAGCAAGTGTAGCGAGCCTTTTTTTTTGCAGGATACGCAGATTCTCTACATACGTAGCCTATGCTATAGATGAGATCTTGCGCTAGCTTCAAACGGGTAGGGGGACTTGCCACCCGGAAGTTAACTACACCCGATCCGGGAGTTACGTCATATTTCCGACCTCACCTACAGCCCAATCTCCCGCGCGTAATTATGACTCTTAATCACTTTCCAAGGCACCGTACACCATACTAAACTATTTCTTGAGTTAATTTGCCCTATTACTGTGGTCTCTTCTCAGTGCTTGGCCACAAGCTAGGTCAGGCAGCAGGATAACCCTCTATTCGTTGAACATGCTGGGCTATGCTTCCCTCTATAACGGTATCAAACGAACCATTAGCTTTTGTCGAGAATCTTTTCGCACGGTGCTTGATTATCAGCTTCGAGAGAGAACCCCTACCCTGAGGTTGCGAGAGACGGAAAACATTCTCCAGATGTCAAAGAAACTAATTGACCGCCATGAACACTTCCTTCGCCCAGAGGACTACGTTATGTATATTGCCAAATATAGGGCGTGTGTATGCTTCAATACTTTCTTAAAAGTAAGAACTCATTTGCATGGTGTTAACAGCTATCATCTAGATGTCTTGATAGAGATCGCATGCGACGAAGCACTCTCTACAAATATGAGTTCTATTCAACAAGGCAGCGATATTCTGCAAACATGCTCCGACATGCAGACCCACCTGGATCGAGTGTCAACCTTGCATCGATTCGCATGTCAGTTTCGCAAGGATGTTTTGGTGAGTGGTTTATCTTCTCAGCCACTAGTTTCTTATTTCCTATCTAGATATTTTTAGGATGCGACTCGAATTTTTGCGATGCCGGTTATTGTCACTTCTGATTTCGAGGAGCCGACTTACGACTTTTCGTATCCTAGACTAACTCGATTTCCCTTTATTCGTACACCGGCCCTCTGGTATTTTGGCCCAGAGTTGATATCATCCATGTTAGCTGTGCGTATCATTTTCTTTTGTACATTTATGAATCAACTCACTATTTATACAAAGCCGACACTAGGCTCAACGCTGCTGAGCTCTTTTAGTTGTGGAAGCGCAGCGTGTTTAATCCGGCAGATCGTCTTTCAAGGTGCGTTGATCATGCATCCAATACGTTCAAACCTTTCAATTGACAAAATGTTAGACGGTCGCTTCGTGATTGGCCTCACCTGCTCCCCCCCACCCTCCCTTCTCTCCATCAACCCTCTAACAGACGAGGAATTGCACAATTCCGGCAGGAGGTACCAGCTGACTCTTACTTTTCATGACATAGATACTGGCTCTACGATCAAACGTGAGTGTAGTGCATTGGTTTAACAAGCGCGACCTGAAACATTTCAACAAGTACCGTTTCATAGCAAAAGTAGAAGATTCTTAGAGCAAGGTAAGAAGCATTCTTCCTACCCAAACAAGAAACCTTCGCTAACTTGCTTCAACCCAACAGCTTCGGATGCAGCGCTGGCTTTGACCCCCAGAATGGCGTTTGAGATAGAACCAGAAACTCGAACGTGCGTGGCTGCTATACTCGTTTGTACTGATGCACCCAATTGATTCTCTGCTTCGCGCTTAAGGTACAATGCGGGAGATGGTACGATAGCCAGAGTTAAGACGGAGCTGGTGCGGAGAGAGCTTGTAAAGATTTTACCTGGAATGAGCTGAGAGGGGGTTTGTCTCTGGGACCTCCCCAATTTTTCAGTGCATCTGTAAATATCTCCATGATTGAAATAAGGTACAATACGCTTTGTTGTCGGTTATCACTGGGTCCTTGCTCTGTGGTACCATTTTTACTTAGGGACAGGGCGCACAAATACGCACCAACAGAGATAGTATTGGTCAGTAGGATAAATTCCAGCTGTAACTTCAGCAATTACTGGCTGTAGACCCTCAACCATAGCTCCTAACGTAGGGTCGTATGTATGGGGCACAGTAAAGACGTCAGGCGTGCTTGAATCATACAAGTGATCCCTCACTTGGCCTCAAATGAAATGAGTAACTCGCGCGCCTCGATCTACTCGAGTTAACAGCCACCACCCGAGTTATCACTGATGCAACGGCCACGACTGGATGCACGTCAAAACGAGCATATCTCCAATTTTTGGTACCTATACTTATCGTCGCCAATACTTCTCATCTCCAAAGGATATTGCTGGTTTGCTTACCAAAAGTGGCGTTCATTTCAGGCACTGAGCTTGACTCACTTATCGTCTCACTGTTGCCTTCAGGGGAAATTGGCGATGTAGCATTCGAGCCTGAAGTAAAGTTGGTGACAGCGATAAAATATTTACAAACCACTTGTGCCCTAAAAACCATGAAATAAACCACTCACAAGGCTCAGGAGCTAAAACACCACCGCCAAAAGCAGGTATAGCCTTCAGTAGGTTTGGCTACCTGTGCGTCCTGACAAGGTTTTGTACACCATGATTAGTTAGTACTCGAGTTGAGCTAGATACACCGTCTTGGTGTTATTTTGTGGTATCATGAGTTGAAACTTGGGAAGTTTTACTGGGGCTATGAATAGTTGTTGACGAACTCGCATTATCTGTGCTAAATTTATCGCCCGAGGTTATAGAGTGGTTGAAGTGAATACCAATTTGCGTGCTCGCTAAAGATCTAGCTGGCGTCCGATAGATAACTTTCAAATTATTACAGAAGTTCGACAGGCGAGAGTGTTAAGAAAAAGGAAAAGGAAAAAAAAAGAAAAACTATGGGGGTGTGCGTGTTGACAACGGATTCATCCGAGGTGGTATCCTAGTTACCGGGTTCTGTTTACTAACCAAACTATATAAAGCTCGGTGGACACAATTTGGCCACTTTGAGAAGAAAGCTTACCGATATGTGTGCACCTTCGCTCAATCTCGATGATCAGCTTTGTAATTCGTCCATCAAACAGTCGGAACCGCGCTGATTGGCCTGAAGCTAGTGGCGGTTTAAAGACGACTCATACATGCCCACCTCGTGTCTCTAGCCAAGAGTTGGAGATATTTATGCGCTTCGGACCTGTTCAGAAGATGACCCTCAACCCAAATAATAGAGTCTATATTCTGTATTGTATTATGGAGGTCCTTTAATGTATCATCGATGATGGTCCCCACACTCTGATCCCGAGTATGATAGAACAAGTTGCCTAGCCACGGGCTTATTTACCCCATGAGGAAATAGGCAATAGCTTGCAGAATGTTTGAGTAGAGTAAAATATTCGAATGTATATCCCTAGGCACCTAATAAGGAGGAGATTCTCGGAGGTCCCAAGTTGTTTTGTAAACGTCCAAGCGAAAAGGATACAGGAACTTGTTTCTCACTGGAAAGTGGGATTATATAGAGGGAGGATACAAAGGGGCGACCAAATGGTGTGGTGGAAACGGACTAGTGGCTCAACAATGGAGTCATCAGCTGATCCGTCAACCATCCTCGATTTTTTTTGGCTTAAAAAGGCAGTTATGATTTAAAGATATCGTCATAAAGTCTCGAACAAGTAGGTATTAGCCTACTGGGACGCTGCTACTACCTGCATCCAATAATCTGTATTGTACATGTATGTGTTATTCATCTTATATGTACGCCATAGTAGAGTGTGACATAAGCGAGACAGGCAACCCTGAAGTTCAAAGTCCGCTTGTTGTTTGGCTATGCCTACGTGATGGTAGATCTTGGGTTGCCACCCGAGCGTACTCGGACCTCTATTCTTCTTTGTCTCTGTATATAAGAAGGGGATGAGTTGGAGGGTTGGGTGATATATCTTTCTATGATCTGACTGGGGGACTTTGATGGAGAACTTGACTTGTGCTATGAATAGCTAGGCTGGTGGCGCGCACTTGAAGTCTTGGCCTTTTTTTCGAAACTGGGAGTCCGACGGCCAATCGCCGAAGGGATCGTAACGCCACTTGAATCCAGGTTTGCTTTTAGCCGTGTCAAATGATGTAGACTGGTTTCAGATCTCAAGTCATCTAATTGGGTTGGCTGAAACTCGGTCCTTCTGTCGTTGTTCGGACATACAACATATTCTCAGTTCTTCCAATCTCGAAAGTGCTTGTCCATAACTTCTCAGTATCAGGAATATATGGCCTGATCCTCACAGAATCGAGGCTCTGATTTTCTGCTCCGTCGTCCGAACTAACAGTCATATGGCTATCTCCGCTCCTCGTATGGGCTTTCGTTCAACTTTGCGACGGAACGACGAGAATATTAAGTGGCTAAAGAAATGTATCTAGCTGTTTGATAGCTTAGAGAATAACTTCCGGGGTCTGATAGCCTGTCTTTCGGTTCTGGAGGCGATAGAGCAGTCCAAGCGCTCATGAGTCTCGATTCTGCCAGCCATGAATCGTTCTCAATATTGAGAGCTCGTTAAACCTTTTTAGATTGCGTTTAGGGTATTAGACGCTGGAAAACTGTATAACTGATCATAAGACTGCCATCTGGATTGACATTAGCAAAACGTAGTGTGAGCAAAACCCAGGCGGGTAGGTCACGTGACCCCCTTCTCGTTCTCGTACCTCTGTTGATGACCCCCGCTCTGGTGGCATGCTCCCGTTTTGTTCTGTGGCTTCGGCTAGTGCGGTTTGACCTCGTGTTCATGTAGCAGTTTAAAATTGAATGCAAAAAAAAGGTGAGTCACGTGCCATGCCGGCGGCTGGCTAGCGGCAACTCGAACCTTTGCGTCACACCAAATGTGTTTCATTCACAAGGCTAATGATACTCAACTAAATTCAGCACTGGAAGAAAATAAGCTTTAAGATGCCCCTCAGGATTATCACCACTTCCGTCGTAAGCCCCGACATGATAAACACCAACCGCTGCTGGAACGGGACATCTGGAGGTATGAGTGGCCATCGAGTTCGCCAACCTGAGAGCCCGGCAAAGTGAGTGTGCATCGTACGTTGCGCTGATTGAGCGGTTGGTCGTCTATGCGGGTCAGAGCTAGTCATAGAGCGGGCGAGGGGGAGGAGGAAGCTTAGTGGTTCGTATTTCTGTGAGTGATACATTAGGAAACGGATAAAATCAAAGTTATAAATTGGAATGTGCGTACCGGGATGAGATCTCTTCGAATGATAGCGCCGAGTTGATAGATGTCGACCTTAAAAGGATCGTAGGACACCTCTCCCGCCTGCTCTGGTGCCCTCTCCTTTGCAAGCGCTCCTACTACGGTCCGGGGAGTGGTAGGATCTTTGAACCATTTAGCAAAGCCAAAGTCAATGTAATAGTATCGGACAGGTCTTTGGGAGCGAACGTATTTAGGTCGAATAGGCCGCTTGCCATCGAGAGAACGGTGGTGATGGAACGGGTGGGTAGGTTCGTCGAATAATGGTCGTCTGTTCATTAGGATATTTGAAGGAGCAATGTCACTGAGTTTTAGAAGCCGTAAGCTAACAAATCATATCAAACGAAGCAAGGGTAGAATACCAATGAGCGACCTCGTGCTTGTGCAAGAACTCGAGTCCCTGGATAAAACGATCAATAAGATCTTGCTTGGAGTATCTATACTGACAACTTACCTCGAATAACTGTGTTAGAAAGTCATGTATTTCGGAGAGGTCATAGAACGGTGGGTTCTTGTATTCGCCGAGGAGTGGCATCACGAAGAAAACGCCTCCTTCAACTCCAGGTATGGGAAAGGAATCGAGACAAGTGACAATGTGATTCGTTGGGTCATCGTCATAAGGATGTGAAGAAAAGAACTGCAAGATTTCGAGTTCTTGTTTGCCTTCACGGCCGTCATCCGATGGTATCAGCATCTTGATAACGACTTGTAGCTGGTCGTTGACTCTGGTAGCGTCGAGTGCACGTAGAGGCTAATCCACATCAAGAAATGTTAGCGTACTCGACCAGAATGCAAGCACGAATGATATACCTACCACAACATCCGTACTGTCCTCACACCCCAACGGATCAGCCCCTGTAATAGTCCAGGATGGCACCCAGTCTGGTTGGTAGCGTGGCCGTAGCTGGTAGCCTTTCGACTGCAGGTATGGCTGGAATGACACCCATCGTTGTTCAGCCTCCGAACGCTCCTCGGGAGCACGGGAGATGGCACCGAGAGGGAGTGCCGACATGAGCTGGGCAAAGGTAGAGCAAGGTTGACTTCAAGATCTCAAGCGCTGTCTTGTTCTGTCCAACAAAGTGACAGATTGCCGCGTTGGCTCTGAGTATCCGTCATTCTGGAGCGAGGCAAACTTGGGAGATGACAGATGAACACGTGCTTTGCATGCGCAACCCTGACGCCTCCAGAAAACCGAATTTTGGGACTTTTGAAGTGCCTGATGTAGCGCCATGGACTTTGGATGATTTCGAGGACCGGCTAGATTGCTCGACTCACGTATATGTGCTTTCACTCAGCTCAAACAAAGTCTGGATTAGGGGGAGTTAAGGGAGAACAGCATATACGCGGTATAAATCTATTGGCGAATGTCATCCTCTTAATGAAATGCAATTTTATGCTCTAATTACTCCTGAAACTGCGTAAGATCTTACCGACAGATCCTATGAACGACAACAATCTCAATGTTTTGACGTATGTCACAGATCACAAAATAGCCAACCTATTGTGGTTTGTATCCGCCAAGATATCCGCAAACCGAACCGGCGGCCAGTCCCGCAAATCCACACGTCTTCCCGACAAGCACACCACGCACCCCTACCCCCTTTGTCGACATCTTTTCGCGATTATGCACACACAAATCGATCCTAAAATGCATTTAACTTGTAGCCACCCTCTCCCTCCACCCCAAAGCCCTTTCCCCTAGCCTCTCAACGCCTCCACCGCCCCGTCATGCCAGGATGGAGCAGCGTCAGCGCTCTTGTCGGCAACGTAACCGGTATCTTCGATCCTGGCTATCGCTTCATCCCTTCCGCGACCATTGGAGAGAAGGACACCCAGACTTTGCTTAAGAACGTCAATGCCGCCTTGAAACGTGCAGATAACATGCTCCAAAAGAACGGACCAGTCATACAACTGGACGAGCACGCTGTCTTTATGGCTGAGAACAGAGTGTAAGTCTTTCTCATTGTCATGCTCATTTCGTTCGAGCTATCTGCTGATTGACAACAGTATTCACCTCAAGTACGTCGCGACAGAAAAGTCTCGCCAAAAGCTTGACGAGGAGTTGTCTCATTGGACCGGCTCCTCAGCCGAGGCACACAGAATGAAGGAGGCCTTGCGAGCACAGGCTGCTGATCTCTTCAACACCGTAGACGCGTATGAGGACAGGGTCATTGTGAGTAGTCTGTCGCACCACTATCTGTCCGACGCTCATATGCTGACCAGCCTCGATTAGCGGGCCAGCCAAAGAGCCAATGGCATAGATCCTCCAGCCTTTCCCGATGAAGAACCTGCGCCGACAGAGCCTGAAAACATGCTCGTGGAGCCTGAATACACACCGATAGAGTCTGAGCTCACTCCAACTCCTGAGACGATTTCTTCAAGCTCTGAGCCCATTCCGTCGATCTCAAGGCAGCCCGTGGTTCTGGCCTACATCCCCAGAAGACCATTACTGCCATCTTTTACTCGAACCAGTACGTGATTCACCCCAAAGTCCGTATCGGACATGGATGCTAACCTGGGGCAGATGTTGGGTTGATGAAAAAGATTGACGTGCCAGTGATTGCAGGCTTACCGCTTATCGAAGTACCTGAGAGTGCTGGCCACTCCGTCTTCCAAAGTTCGTGTTTATCTTATTCTCGAACACACGGTTGCTGAAACCTAACGCCCTTCAGCCAAAGACCTTCAGTTTGCTGTCATCCAGACCTCTTTGGATGACGACGACCCACGGCAGCTCAGAGAGCCTGACAAGAAATTGTTCATCCTTAATGTAATCATCAGATTTCGCGATAAGGTACTTGAGATACCTGGTATGTCTGCCTTCATTAGTAGAGAGGGCGGAATCTGATATCACTTTGTCTGCTTTCAGATGATGAACCTCGGGAGCGCGAAGAGCGCGAAGTTAACCTTGGTATGTTTGATACTAATTCGTCGACTGTAAACGCGTACTCATATAGCCACATTCTAGATGCTGCGATGCTGTTTGAGCTACATGATATTATTCAAGATTGGCTGGCCGGTATTCTCTTCGAGTGAGCTGAATACTTGAATTTATTTCATTACTCGCTGCTAACGGGTTGACCAGGGATCTCGACTGAATCAGTCCGTTGCATATACCACGCACTGTACATTACCACATTATATCTTATTAGGATCCAATACCATACTTGTTCATCTTCCCAAGCAACGCTTCGAGTCAGTCGGGGTGGCAACACCACAGTCGTACAAATGAGGGCACCAACACGATCATGCTTCCAGTGTTTTGGAGCTTGGCGAGTTTCCTAAAAGTAACACACAGATGGGCGGCGGAGAATTATCAAGTGGTTCTGGGATGGCTGCCGGATAAACGATTCGCATCCTATGCGCAATGCGAGTCTGGATATGGCGTGACATGTTGTCACACGAGCCATGGGAATATCGGACGCCTCCTGCCGAGCAGCCATTGACGAAATCAATGTGATGAGAACATCGGAGTACCCCCAAGCTGCACAGCGCACATAGGGTCAAAGGAAGTCAAAGAGCATGAATAATCGTTAGGGTGAGCTATGGACAAGTGCTGAGCTTGAGGCTAATTCTCACCAAATGGGAATGCGCGCCGTGAGAGGTTTGTATCCGTGCACATCCGAAATGGTGTCAACAAACACCACCACCGCCCGAATAAACAAACTTTCCACTAGTTTCATGCGTGTCGTCTACCCTTTGTCGATTCTTCAATCTTGTCACCTAGTTTGCACGTAATGCCATTTCCTAGCCGAACTGTCCACAGGTTCCGCTATGCATTATCCACCGCAACAGGAAGGTCCACCAGTTAAGCTTTTTCATTGACGAGCACAACTTGGAATTATGCTGACTTCTCCCAATCGGTGTCAATGGCTCAGCAGTGAGCTAAAGGCGTCGCGCAAAGCCGTGTCTAGCTCCCTCTTCACCTTTATCTCTCATTCCCCCCAACATCCTCACCCCCTTCATGCTCAGCACTTTGAGCCGTCTTAGTTCAACCTCCGCGAGAAAACAAACCCAATGACTAGGATTACTTCGCTCTTCGGGTTGCCGGAGGTGGTGACAGCTGTCTTTCCCAGCGCCTGGCAGCTGCTTCAGATTGCTTGCCGCGGCTGCTCACCTCTTCCACGCACCACATCTCGTCTGCACTACTCACACACATTCTCCTGCCTATTCCTCCCTCATGACTGCCGCCCGTTGACCTAGGGGGTCTCAGCAAGTAGGAGTCGACCAACTTCAGTAAGTCACGGCTGGTACACAGCTTCAAACCCGCCGTGTATGCTAATACTGTCGTTCTTTAAGCTATGGTGGTCGACTGAGGAGTGAGCTATTGGGCCACCTTACCGGGTTATCAGCTCGCAGCGGCGTCGCGCGTATCGTTTGGACATCCGTACTGCACCTGAATACCAACACGGAGCCCGTCAAGGTGAAGGATGCTGCTCGAGTATACATCGCGAACAACGTGCGCGTTCTGAAAGTGATCAGGCGTGTCTGAGAACTCTTGTTACCTCCGTAGCTCATAAAAATATGTGAGTATTTCTTTCTGTCGTTCGAGTACTGTAGGCAAATTAGCTGATTTGTGTCTCTGTTTCAGTATTCGCGAATGCGCTGTTCATCCTCGACTGTTATCCATAAGTTCGGTTTTCCTTTAACAGGCTGTTCAACTCGTTACAACTCGCTTTTGGATGTGTCGTACTGGGGTCGGATGAATGTGCGTATGATCTTCTAATCCTTTGACTATCATTCCTTCGTTCATTACCATATATAGTTGGCTATAGTGTTGATGTTGATGCCTCTTTAGAATATTTTGGGTTGACGATGATTTGGTAAAGGATATTCCCAGATCACCCAACGCACCATACCAGACGGAGCTAAGATGAACTACAGTCGATTATGCTATGGACATGACTACCGTGCTCGTAGGAGGTTGCAGGATTGGCTCGAGATATCCTGGATGGGACAATGCTCCTGCGAAACATTTGGTGCGTCTATTGGTTCTCAATTCTCTCTGGCTTGGCCGTAGTGTTCGCAACATGAGGCTTAACAAGATCGGAGAACGCTCAGGGGTTTGGTGGATCGTTACCATGCTCCTTGAAATCCGCCATGACCAAAGCGAACAGCAACACCTATAATCTTTTTGTACATAGACAATGCCATTTCTCTGAGCTACCATCTGTCGGTTTGAAGCTCTGAATCAATTCATATTTTTGAACAATTCTAAAACGCGGTCACGTGGATCTCGGTGATTGTTTTGATCGCGCCAAGGCTCGCTCGAGCAAATACTATTTCGATAGTAGACACTGCATAAATTCTGATAGCCTACCCGAAAAGAGGTATAATTTGGAGAGTATATAATGGACTATCTTGTTCACGACCTTGCGAGCGCCAACTCTGTTACAGAAGCATGATTCATTTGTATAAAAACTTGCAAAATTTAACTTCAAACTCAACAACGCCATTCGGCAAACGTGTATACCCTTCGACTCTTCCCCGGCCCTTATGTGTATGATGTTGCCTAGGGGCGTTCGCGTATTCTTCACCCGCCAATAACGGTAGCTCGGCAGGAGACGTCCGATGCTCCCAGTGGCTCGTGTCACACCCATGTCACGCCATATCCACCCCATCATTTCGCATGAAATCCGAACCGTTTATCCAGCAGTCATTCCAGAACCTAGTAATCACTCCACATTGCTCATTTACGTGCTAGCGTCTGGAAACATAGTGTTCAGCTCCGAAGGGCTGGAAGCATCACCATGTTGGCACCTTCATTTGTATGACCAAGGTGTTGCCACCCAGACTGACTCGACGAGACCCAGAAAGAGAAAGACGGGCTGGAGTTTATGCATAGATATTTCAGCAAGCTCCACGATGTAGAATACATTGTGCCGTCCGACGAAAACAACTTGATTGGTACTCCTAGTCAAAAAGCAATCAGCTCGACACAACCGGAAGTTCTAAATACGACACACACCTCTTCAGACTTTGACAAAATTCTGGATGAGATTTTGCACAGCGACCATTTGGGCGGGACCTAAAGGTGTAACTTGATCGATAAATTGTTTCAGACATCTTGTTCAAGGGCCATGTACTAAGCTCGAGTTGCGCGTCGTCCATCTCGTGAAGCTGAGGATCTGAGTAGAAAGACGCAACGATATGAGACGAATGATCTAATCAAGCCAGCCAGGGCGTACCAGATATGGTTATGACCTCTCCATTATGTTTGAAAGAAATATCGCGTCTATAAACTTTCTTGGTCGGATCAGACGACTGGACATCCTCTTCGGGGACATGAGAGACAGTCAATGACATGTTTGGATCTGTAGTTTAGCGGGCTTAGCACAACTGCCGATCTCAGAGGCGAAAAGATACGGACCGTTGAGAAGGCTGGAGACGGAGCCCTCAGTCGTCGAATTAGTGACGCTTTGCATTCGTAACTGGAAATCGACTGTTGTGTTAGCTACCTGTATCAGCTACAAAACCGGGCTGAAATACCTACTAGGTCTAAGGGAAGACGGCCAAGCTAATCGTGTCTTGGGCAGAGGTCGAGCAGGGAAGGATTGATTTGAGGAAGAGGTTGCGTGTGCCAGTCTCGACGTTCGTGCCAAACGTCATTATATAGAGCGCGGATACAAAGGGCTAACCAAGCGAAATAGTAGAAACAGGAACCTATACCGACGATAGCCAATAGAACAATCAGTCAGTGCTCTTAATCTCAAGGCAGAAGGACTACATACAAAGAAATCACGACTTTGTGAACGAGTGAAGTATGTGATTAACGCTCGAGCGTTCGGAGTTTGTCTAGTGATGCTTCTGTTGAGCGATTCCCTATTCGTCCCACAGGTGCAAGTGGTTGGGTTGATCGCGAGTGATGCCAGGCTGCTGTTCGTAGAACCAGAGAATATTGAACAAAAGAGCGCCAGTCGGGAACGATCGAAGCCTTTGAAAAGAGCGGCGAATGAGCTAACGTGCTCGGGTGATTAAAGAGGACAGAATGACACTCACATCTCATTGCAACGGAACATCCTAGACGGCCCTCAAAATGCGTACGTTGTCCATCGTTGCTCCGATAACGTGCAACTACCCCACGCGAAGATCCAAATAAGACGCGCAGCACTGCTATGAGCTCATAACCAATGCAAGGTACCGATCACCCAGCTGGCAGCAAGGACAACACTGTCAGCATACACGACAGGTTCGGAGCTGGGTAAAGCTATCACTCACCGAGGTTGCTTGGCTGCAGCTTCCTAAAACCTCGTAGGCAAACGGAAAGGAGCCACGAGGGAGCGAGGAGACAGAAGGGAGAGTGTGGGCTAGCGCAGACGAGATGCGGAGTTAGAGGGTTGAAGAGGTGAGCAGCAGCGGCGAGCAGTCTAGAGAGAAGGAGCTGCTGGATGCTGGAACTACCTCTCTCGCCATACGAAGAGCGACGCAACCCGGGACTTTAGGGCTGTATTTTCGTCGAGATCGAGCTCAGACAGCTTGAAGTGCTGAGCATGGAGAGGGTGATGGTGTTGGGGAAATGAGAAGTGAAGGAGGGTGAAGAGACACGGCTTCGCACGACCACTTCAGCTCGCTGCTGAGCTGCAGACTTTTTCGGGCAGAGTCAGCATAACTCTCAATACTACAACGTCAACGAACAGGGCGGCTCAGCCGACGAACGCTCCCGTTCGGATAGGCGATGCATGGGCTATGGGTAGCTCGATGAAGAAATGACATTGCGTGCAAGCTAGGTGACAGGAATATAGGCTTGAACAAAGGTTATTATACAGTATACGCGATTAATTTTGGTAGAAGGATAGCTGAGATTGATTGTTGTGGTGTCTGCTAAGAACATTTCGGGCGTGAACTGCAACCGTTACAGGTACATGACCGAGCATGTCCCCGCATTTGGCGAGAATTAGCCCCAAGCTCTCACTTCACTTGGCTCTCCATGGCGACCTTTCATTCTCCTATTTCCATAACCCTTTGCGCCAAACGGCTGGGAGGTGTCGTATCATCCTCACCGGAGCTCGGGCAAATGCGTCGACTGCTCGGCAGGAGGCGCCCGGTGTTCCCGTGGCTCGTGTCACAGCATGTCACGCCATTATCCAGACTGGCACTTTGCATGGAATGCGAAACCGTTTATCTAGCAATCATCCAAGAACTACTTGATTATTCCCCGCTGCCCATTTGCGTACTAGCGTTAAGAAACTTGTCGAGCTCCGAAGGACTGGAAGCACCACCATGTTAGCATCCTCATTTGTACGACCAAGGTGTTGCCACCCAAATTGACTTGATGCAAGAAAGATAGAATCTATATGCATTGGAGAATCCGAGTAAGTTATGGGATGGTAGAAATACAGAACGAGTTAATCAATATCCCTATTCAAACGACGGTTAGCTTCGTACACCCAAAACCATCGTACAATGCTCACCTCGTCAAAATTTCGCTGCACCATTTTCGAATAAGACCGTGTACAGCGAGCATCTCAACATAACCTGAGAGATATAGCCTCATAAACAAACAGTTTCAGCGATTTAGAAAAGGTGCTGCGTACCAAGAACCACATGCGCGTCATCTAGTTCGTAAAGTTGGGGATCTGAAAGCCGTAGCGGTGAGATAGCGGTCTCTGTCCCAGTGAGCAGACGCACCAGATAGAGTAATAACCTCTTTGCCGTCTCTGAAAGACACGTCTCGTCTGTAAACCTTTTTGGTGGGGTCGGAAGCTTTCAGATCCTCCTGGAGAACATGGTTGACGGCTATCAGACAATTTGGGTCTGTTTCTCGTTAGGCTCCACGTCATCACCAGCCTCAGACGAGAAACACAAACCTTTAAGAATGCTCGGACCAGCTCCCTCGGCTGGTGGAGAAGAACCAGTGATACTCTGCGTGACCAGTCTTTTCATTAGGCCGAGATCTAGCATCGTCGTTGGTTATTTGATCCAACCACAGCACAACCAAGTGACTTACGAGCTCTGGCGAAAGACGCTTTAGGTAATGGAATGCCCATAAGAGGCTTAACGGGAAGAGGAGAGCTGGGAGCTGGGGGAATGAACGCCAGGATTTCAGAGATTGTAGGTATCGTCTCATTATCCGCAGATGATTGGAAGTTTGTTGGGGTGGGCTCCTCATCCGGGAAGTCTAGATAATCGTTGAATTGAGCGTCGCGGCTAGCACGCTGATAGAAGGATTAGCGGCTGGACATCCAAGACGGGACATCAAGCTGGAACAAGCCACTCACAACCAACTTGTTCTGATACTCCTCCGCATCCACAAGCAAACGAACAGATCGCGCTTGAATAGCTTCCTTGGTCTCCCGCGTCGCTGATGGAACACGGCCGTGACGGATAAGGTCCTCGTCCAGCCCTCGTTGGTGCTGTAACTCCTCCACCATCTGTAGGTGTATACTACCAAGGGATCAGCCCGAGAGAGAGAAAAAGTACACAGCAGACGTACACTCTGTACTGAGCAAGAAAAGTTGAATAGCCCCGGTCTGGCAGTATACTTTGGTGACCGTTGAGAACCTCGAGTGCTTTTCGCAAAATTCCATGGACTTCTTTCAGCAAAACGCTTGCATCCTTCTCCCGAATGGCCGCAGGAGGTGTGTAGCGATAGCTAAAGTCAAAGGCGGTGGCTACGTTGCTAACGATTGCGCTAATATCCATCCATCTTGACATTATCGCGGCGTTCGGGCAGTAAATGAGCTAACTAAAGTGCATCTTAGCTCTAGTTCACTGCAATACAACAATGCCTGAAAGCGTACCAGAGCTAATTCGGTGACAGGCTCTGTGTCGTTAGAGGCGCCCTTGATGTTGGAGTTGGCAGAGCTGCGAGGGGAATGGTGAAGAAGAGGCGCATTTCGGGATAGATGTGTACGTGTTTACTCGTGGAACAAGTCGACAAAGGACATATTGGAGTGCTGTGCGTGTCAAGGTGCATCAGCAAGGGGGATGGAGATTACAAGGGCGTGGTTTGGTTTGCGGGTGTTTTGGCGGATACAAACGCTACACTGGCCGTACGTCACAGAGAGTTTGTTATTCTAATGTTCTGGCTCAACCTCTAGCTTATCACCTCTATTGTCGTGTTTACATTCGACGAAGAAGAAAAAGCACCAATTTTTTTTAGAAGTAACTGAGCTAAATAGATCAATAAACACGCATGCAGGATGGTGCTCATGAATCGGGAAGCTCAACCGGTGAACACTCCTGTTAGGGTGGATAATGCATAGCGGGAGTTGTGGGCAGCTCGGCCAGTAAATGATACTATGTACGAAATAGATGACAAGAGTATTGACCACAGGCAGGCGACACGCATCAAACTGGTGAAAATGTTGTTTTCTTCGGATGTGTGCGGATACAAACGTTACACGGCGCATTCCCATTTGGTGAGAATTAGGCTGGAGCTCAGCACCTGTCTATAGCTCGCCCTAACAACTGTACATGCTCTTTGACTTCCTTTGACCCTATGTGCGCCATGCAGCTTCAGCTTAGGGGTATTCCCATATTCTTATCACATTAGCACCCAGATGTCATCCCGGCAGGAGGCGTCCGATTCCCGTGGCTCGTGTCACAGCATGTCACGCCATATCCACACCAACATTTCGCATGGGGTACGAAACCGTTTATCCAGCAATCATCCCAGAGCCGGATAACTACTTCTCATCGTCCATTTGCGTGCTAGCGTCGGGAAACTTGTCGAGCTCCGAAGGAGTGGAAGCATCACCATGTTGGCGTCCTCATTTGTGCGTATGCTGGTTTGCCACCCTCCAGCTGACTCGGTACGGGATAGAGATGCATGGATGTTTATATATTGAGTTATTCCCAATAATTTAAGATGTGGTAATATACAAGTACGTGGTATATGCAACGAAATGATTCAATCAAGGTCCCTAGTCAACACCGTCAGTTTGAAACAGTAGCGGCTGAATGTTGTGCTCACCTGGCGAGAATCTCGCTCACCCACTTTTGGATGACGTCTTGTAGCGCGAATAATGTAGTAGCATCTAAGATATCCTTGCGTGAGCAGGCGTTTTCAAAAATTTGAATCATATACGACGAACCAAGAGTCACCTGTCCGTCCTCCAGCTCTCGAGGTTCAGGATCTGAAAGTAGACAAGCTGGCGTCAGCTACCCGCCACGCTACAAAAGGAAAGGCCATACCTGGAATATCAAGCACCTCATCGCCATATCTAATGACAACGGTACGCAAGTACAGTTTTCTGGTAGGGTCGGACGACTGTCGAGGATCATCGTCGTTCAAGGGTGTGTGGGTGACAGCGAACTGAAGATCTTTGTCTGCTATTACTGAAGCTCAGTAATACACCTCTCAGTCATCGATCAGTACAAACCTTGAAAGGCGGGACGGGCAGGCTTTTCAGCCCCTGGTGTAGAGCCAGTGATACTGGGCGAGTTTATTCTTTTGCTGAGCCCGAGATCTGCCGCCAGGTTAGCCACTTGCTCCGAGCTTGGGTTAGAACGAACGACTCACTTGATCTGGTAAAGGACGGCATTGGTTGGTTTGAAGATGGTGGGCGAGTGGGCGGAGACGGTGCGGGAGCTGGGTAGCTAGGAGTTGGTTCGACAAGAGTCGGCGTGTTGGACGCCCACCCAGACGTCTGGGCTACGGGGGCCGGCTTGGGCTCTAACGGCATGGGTTCTTCATCTGGGAATGCTTGGACGACTACATTAGAGGCATTACGGCTGGCATGCTGGTTGAGACTCTGTTAGCATATGTACCCAGGATGAATAAAAGAAAACTCACAACAACCCTGTTTTCGTACTCTTCTACAGCGTTCAGCAAGTCGAGGGCACGTCCTTGAACAGCCTCCTTCGTCTCATTCGTCCCAGACGGGATACGGCCCTGCCGAATGAGCTCTTCGTCCAAATCCCGATGCTGCAGCTGCACTTCTGTCAACCGTACATGGAAACTACGGGGGCGCAGAGAACTTAGCAGAACGCACGACAAGGACGAAACACGAGTCGAACTCACACTCTGTGTTGAGCGATGAATGCATCATAGTCGATATCGGGAAGCACAGATTGATATAGAGCGAGCGTGGCATTCGCGTTCGTCAGCACTTTGTTGACTTGGTCCAGCAGGATGCCAGCATCCTTGTCTGAAACAGATACAGACGATGCAAAGGGGTAGCTGAAGCTGAAGCCTGCGGCTACGTTGCTGACGAGGGCGCTGACGTTAGTCCATCCTGGCATGTTGGCTGGGAGAGATGTTGAGGGAGTGTGTGCTTGATCAGAATCTGCAGGTCGCTCAAGCTATCGATCGACTCGTAGTTAGCTACGAAGGACCTGAGGTACAGAA
>JAYRCO010000453.1:0-25429 GCA_037042815.1 Ceratobasidium papillatum | reverse complement strand
TTACGAGACACTTTCACGGTGCCACGAGACGATTTCCGGCTTGCGATTTTACCGTCTCTGTCTCGGGCCAACGCTAATCACCTGCACCCGGGTTAGACGCAAATCCATTGGACGAAAATAATACCGATAAATCGGCTGGAAGCTCATCCAAGCCTCGAGGTGAGGTCATAGTGCTTGTCCCTCCACGACGCATGTCTGATGTGTGCTATTCTAGTTGCCAAAAAACGAAAGTCTGGTGCTGACGCCATCCCATCGACATCGCCAACCTTACCTGTAGCAAAGGAGCCGGAAGCCGAGTTCGAGGAGACAACTTCTCTAGCCGAGAGGGTCAAAAGGCGACGGAAGCGTGCTGAGTATCATAAATAGAGCATACAGAGCGTTGCTTTTCGAGCATATTTTCTTGCACACATGTTCGATAGTTCGTTGACTTATTCTGATTTAATTTCTGTTCTGATACTCGATCCGAGTGGAGTGACCGAGTGCTCCGCTTCATTTCCTGTTCTTATCAGCGATTTTACAATTGTGGGACAACACGAGTAAACTTCCCTCTGTTACAATCACTACGTCATTTGTTGTTTGGTCCCTTAGACCGCGCCAACGCCGACTGAAAACACAGCATGCAAATCAGTCGAACTTCTCACATCCCCTTCAACTTTCTACTCTGAGAATGTCCGGCAACCACTTCTTGAGATCCATGGCGGAGCCCGTCGGACGGGGTCCCGAGAGTAATAGTGACGATGGCCCCGCACCTGAAGTTCACTTTGCTGAAACCGTATCTGTGGTGACTGAAGTCAACAAGCTGGCTGAAGCGCCTCTAGTCGATGTCCCGCTTGAACTAACTGCCACTGGCGATACTGAAACTGTCAAAGTGGTACGTAGTATATTCTTATTTTCAACGACCTATTATACTAATGTTAATTCTAAAATTTCGGTATTATCCCAGAATGAACAACTTCGGCGTAGCGCGAGTAGAGACCGTGATATGAAAGAGGAGGAGGGGCTTGTGCTCAAAGCGATACCACGCGAAGCGAGCGAAGAGCCGGGCACGGCAGCGCAGGCGGCTGAAGTGGCTGAAGCAGTGGAGAACTTGGAGATTACACCAAACTCCAATGGAGCCAAGAAACGGAAACAGAAAGAAGAAGAGAAACCCGATGCTCCACCGGTTGTAAGTGGTTGTTTTACGCCTAGCTCGTAGGTAGCGATTGACAGGCTCTTCACAGAGCCGCGCAGAGAACGAGCACGCTCCCTCTTCGAACGGGACAAAACCACAACCGAAGACAAGAAGAGGGTCGACTGGTGGAAAGAAACGTGGCTCGAACAAAGCTAAAGGCAACGGGACAGTTGAGAATGAACCAGCACCAGAACTGCGCCGAAGTAAACGAACAAAATCTACCTAACGAGAGGCATTGAATGAATGAAATGGAAAATTGAATCATGTCCTTATTGTACGCATTGCAAAGTAATCTAACAAAATAATTCGTTTATTTAAACCGTGTTGCGCATACTAGACAAGGATAAGATATGTTGGGGAAGTCTGACGCCTAAGCACCCAAAAAATAGGACCCAGGCTCTTATACCGCCCCGAAGTAATATCCGCTAAACCTAATCGTCGCCAGCTTTTGTCGATTTTGGTGCAGCTGATGACACTGTCTTAAAAGGTTGCGTTGATTGAATGACGAACCCAAAATTTTGATCTTTATACACGGATTATCAAGCACGTGACTGGACGGCGCTTGTTCACTGACTCATTCCTTCAAATAATCGCAGCTGTTGTTCGACGACCTAGAGCTTCAGGATGGCTTCTTGTCGACTCTTGTCACCTAGATGCTATCAGAGCTTCTCCCGTCGCTACTTCTCGCGTACTCCTGAACCCAATTCTGCCCACATGTCGACCTTGCTTTCGGAGTATGAACAGCTACCGCCTCGACCGGTTCCTCTCAGGACGCTTCGCGCCTTTGCAAATCCCCCGACTCCTGAATCAGTCCTTGAATCCGCATCCTACGTACTTAGTGAGCTTCCTAGACGACTGGTTCAGCGAGTCCGGGCGCTCGACGGACTACCATTCATCGTCGGAATGAATCCCTTCGTTATGCGTACACATAAGTTGTACCATTCCTCATTCGAACGCCTAGCTACACACCCCGAAGTGAGAACATTAGAGGATAATGATGATTTTGCTCGAGAATTAGAGAACTTGGTTGATATGCATGCGAATGATATTCCAACAATTGCAAAAGGGTGACCGCCATCCCTACTGTGTTCGTTTAGGAGACGTCTGACTCAGGCATAAGTTTCCAGGAATGCTCGCGGTACCTAAGCCCTGAGCGTGTGTCGGCATTTTTGGACCTCTCGATTCACGGACGGATCGCTGTGCGCCTCATTGCAGAGCAGCATATAGCTCTATCCCGCGCAGTACGAGAAAGAACTGGGGGACGTTCTGATGTGACGTGAGTCTTAAACATTTTACTATACGATCCAACTTCGACCAGAGAATGCTTCAACTAGGCAGCCTACAAACGAAATTGGGGTCGTGAGCCCTACGTGTTCTCCTGCAGAGATGGTACGGATGTGCGCGGCGTTTGTTGGCGAGTTGTGCGAAGCAACTCTCGGTGCTACGCCCCCGCTCAAAATCGATGGGGTGGCGGATACTACGTTTGCGTGAGTCACTCTCTGGCATACACTTAGGTTGAGGCATTCAAAGTTGATCTTGGCTGCATATAGTTATGTTCCTGTCCAGTAAGTCAGCCTGCCCATACAAGATGCCCTAAATAACACTATTCCGGAAGCGTCGAATATATCTTGACAGAAATCCTTAAAAACTCGTATCGTGCAACCGTTGAACATCACCATAGGTTGGGTAAACGATCCATACACGATTTACCACCAATTACAGTCACTATCGCTCCGCCCGCTTCTTTTGATGATACAACAGACTCCGAAAATGGACTGACCGACTCACTCAAATCCAACTCCACTACTTCAACCCCATCGTATCTTAGTATCCGAGTTCGAGATGAAGGAGGAGGGGTTCCGCCAACGAACCTATCTCGTATATTTTCTTATGCATTTACAACAGCGGGGAGATTAGCACAGCTGGGAGGTGAGGATGAGGGGGGACCATATGCGGCCCAGCATATCGGCGGTGCGGCAGCTATGGGTAGCAGCTCTGGCGCTGGCGATGGCAATGTATTTGGCGAGATAGCTGGGCGGGGACTGCAGACTGGGATGGGGACCATTGCTGGATTAGGTTATGGGTGAGTGAGCTGGGGCCATGTTGCTGAACGTACTAAGGCGTCCCACAGGCTCCCAATGGCTCAGCTATATGCAAAATACTTTGGGGGGAGCTTGCAGCTGATTTCACTGTACGGGCACGGCACGGATGTGTTCATCAAGCTAAGATGTCTTGATGAAAACGCTGATGTAGTAATATAGGCTACACCCAGCGTATTATACAAAAATATCCTGGTAAAATTACATGTAAAACACAATCTAAACTGAATATGTATTACTCGATAGTTGTGGATGCTGTTATTCCACTCGCGCTACCTGAACCTGAAGCACCTGCACTGCTTGCTCCTGCAGCGGTTGCGCGGGATCGCCCCCATTTGACGTTCACCTGCGTACCATCCACCTCCACACCATTCGACCAAGCCTCCGCGGCTCGTTCCGCGTCTTTGCGTTCCCTAAAGTTGACAAACGCACATCGGCTTTTCTCGACGTGTACAACAGATTTGATGGCTGCTGGAGGTATGAACGGTATAGTGCTCAAGAGAGACGTTCGCACAGAAGCTTCGGTAGCGGTGGCCGGAAGCGATGTTATGAACAGAGAAGTCTGCGTGAGAAGGAATTAGCGTCAAAACGGTGGGTGTTTGTGCCTTGGTACATACAACGGCTTGATCCTCGGGAGGTTGGAGACCTTGTGACGTAGCATGTGTAGACATTATTTTTTTCGCAACAGGATCGTTGCGGCCATAGAACCGGTCTTTGATATTTTGATTTGACATATCATTTTCTTGAGGTAGCTCGTGGCTGCAAACAAGCCGATTGTCAGCAACGTACTTCCAGCCACTGCGATTTAAGGCCCTACCGGTACGGGCAATCGTTTCCACGATTGCATTGTCCTTTGGCAAAGAAAGAACACAAGTGTGGACGGTTGCGCTTGTAGTACGGGTCGGTGCGGGCGAGCGACTTCAACATGTCCTTGGCGGCTGAGGATGCACGAGACGAGTCGAGTAGTGACTGGTTGGCCTCGAGCTATTTTCCAGAGGTGACTTAGAATTAACGTGAGCATTGGTTATAGAAAACTCAGGCGTACCTTGCCATCCATGTTTTGCGCATAGTACTCTCTGTTGACCTCGCTGCTCGGAGCCTCGTTCTTTCGCCCAAGAGCGGTATCTCTCACTTGGACGGGCAGCCCATACTCCAAGTCGAGTAAGCATGTTTGGCATACGTTCTTGATCTTCGCACATGTTTGGCAGACTACGGTTGATTTGAAGCGCATGCCAGCACCAGCCTTCCAACGGAACACAGTGAATGGCCGCGCACATGTGCCACATTCCCTTCCATATTCTTGTTTGGACTAAGATTGGCGGTAAGATTGGTGGTTAGCATCAATCATGAAACTTCGTGCCATTCAACGCACCATCCTGACAAAGGCATTGTCACCCAGGCCTACACACAGAATTTTGTTCAACAACTAGCACATTAGAATATAATATACACTCACAAGTTTCGCATAAAATAGGAAAGTCACTCTGTTCCCATCCTGCCTTGTTGATATCTGCCTTGGGCATAATCGAGATTTTGGTATGGTGGAAGTTGGTCGAGAGAGAATGGCGCTTCGTGGCTATGCTCGGTCATATAGCTGACCTAACATTTCGTATATAATGTGGCAAGTGTAGCCACATGTCAACTCATTCCACCACCGTACCACGTCCACTCGGCCCCTAACGTAGCTGACGTTCAATTCATTCTTAACCATGTCTCAAACTGCTGCGACTCAACGCTGCCCATCGTCTCCGCTTTGTTCCGTATCAGAAAAGCTTGAATCTGCTCAAGAGCCTTTAATTGCGAGCTCCGACGTCAACTTCCGTTTCACACCACCAGTTGGAGGAGATGTATGCCTTACCTCCAGTGACGGTGTAGATTTTATTGCACACTCCAGCATCCTCGGCGGTACATCGTCCACGTTCGCTGACATGTTCTCTATCGGCACCAAGACCGAGGACGTTATAATACTCGCCGACGATGCAGAAGCCATCTCTTTGATGCTTGCGGCCATCTATAGGCCAAACGGACTATCTATCCGCGACTTCTCCACTCTCGAGAAAGTCTTACACATAAGCCAAAAATATGACATCGAAGGCGTGGTACACACTCTAGACACCACAATACCAATGGGATTACATGGCGATTTTCTTGAAATTGATCTATTTCGGACATTTCAGATTTGCACAGACTATGGGCTTCAAAACACATCTGCGCTTGCGGCTAAAGCAGTCCAGCGTCGGCTCCGTTATTTTCAAGACCGAGAGGCTGTCGCTGGTTTAGCGGGCCGATTGTCGGGTGGTTGTGGACCCATCGTTGGCCTCGCAGGAACGGTAGCCATTCGTGCCAAAATCTTGCACGACGTACTTTATGACTTCCGGAGTGGTATCCATCCCCCAGACTCAGACATCGAACCTGATGCAGAGATGCTGTCCAACCTACTGTGCACAACGTGCTACAAGATGCTGAGGAACTGGAACCGCTTTCCCGACTTGAAATTTCGTCCCCACTGGCTTTTCGATTGGGCTAGGATTGCATTCAATGAGCTTGTTTCCAAGGATATCGACGAGTGCGGCGATTTGTTCGACGCAAGCGTGTTTGGCCGTATGATCGAAAACTCCGACCACCCATATTGTGTCGGGGAACTTCGAGGTCATGAATCGATTTTCAACGACTGGGCAGGAAACGTAAAAAGTAAGCTCATACAGGAGTTCTCGGAGCTTGACAAGCTATATCAGTTCTAGAATATTTGTTAGTGAGTGAGGGTTTCATCGTTCCCATCCAAAACTGAAGTTGAAACGAATGGTAATCGGTAGCTGCAAAAAGTCTTTTTAGTTAGAAGAATAGAACACGTGTAGAACCTGATGGTGCTACTGTCTGCTATCGAGAATTATTTTCCGCATACAGTCTAAATGAGAACGTCAGACAATCGTACCCTCTTAGCGCCTGGCGCCAGCATCATGGGCTCATAGGCTGGCCCATGCCAGCAACAACGCGTTTCCCATACTCACACCTGACCATGACAACATCCTTTTCATTTGAGCCCCCAACTGGCGGCGATATTTTGATCAAGTCTGAAGATGGCGTCTTATTCTCAGTTCATTCTGTCCTCTTGGGCCTGGCTTCATCTATTTTCTCTGGGATGTTTTCAGTCGCCGCAAAACATGATACCATCGAACTCACCGACGACGGCGAATCTATTGCTCTTATGCTAGCATTTATATACCCATCATCCTTCGTTAACGTCGAGTCGTTTCAAGCTCTTGAAAAGAGTTTGGAAATGGCACGCAAATATGACGTACCCGGGATCCTCAAAACGCTCGATTTCATTATCCCCCACGAGCAAAAGGCGAAGAATCTAGCCCATCACGATCCCGTACGTGTGTTCCGACTGGCTACCAGGCACGGACTACGCGAAACACAGACGTTTTCCGCTGGCCTGATCGAGCCCAAACACTGCGACTTTCACAATCCTACCCAACTCAGAAAGTTTGCGCAACAGTTTCCCGATTCAGCTCACCTCGTTGGGCTTGTCGGCGCGCAGGGAGTTCGACTAAAAATTATTTGCTCGGTCTTGTTTTGCTTTGAGTCGGGTATCGCACCTATTCTCCCACGAATCCCGAGGCGTGAGGATGAGATCATGGCATGCAAGACGTGTTATGATCGACAGCGGATGGACAAGCTTGATTGCCATGATTACTTCCCGAGTTGGCTGCCAGGATGGAGTTGGATAGCGTTTACTGAGCTGTCCAGTAAACCCCTAGCAGACTGTCAAGACGTATTTCAAGTCGAGGTCCTATCAAGAACCGTTGGGTTCTCTGGAGACGCGTGCGTTCCTTGCCTGAGAGCAGCACGCAACGCGGGGAGTGGGCAGATGTTCAATGTTTGGGCCAGTAGTATCAAGCAACTTCTTGGCGACGTATTGGGTCATGTAGATAGTATGGGCCTCCATGCCCTCTAATCATGTAGTTTGTTTGTTGTATCCTGTTATTTATTTAAATATCTAGATGCTGACCTTTTCGTTTTCAACTACCTACACGGCCAAAGTGCTCAAGTCGGGATGATGCTACGTGTATTACCGGTTTTGACCGACCTGTTTACTGCGGTTTGCAAAAAGGTTTTCCAAGCGCCGAGCAAAAATTGTCATTTGGGCCAGGGACTCCAGCGAGAAAAGGCCGTTTAGCTCATGTATATACATTTTTCAGACAAGATGGATGATTCCAAAATACTCAGCGGACTTGCGCGCGTCGAAAGATGTCTTGAACCCGAGAAAATACATAGTTTACTGAAAAACGCTCTGTTCGTCGAGAACCGCAATATTGGGCTCGAAGTTAGTCAAAAAGACCCAGAAATTTGCGAGATCACTACTATCATGAGCTAGTACTAGTTGAAAGAGTGACAGGCTACTTGAGTCACTTTTATGTGAGATATAGGGGGGGCGATGTTTGAGTCTATATTGCAGACCCCATTTCTTGCGTTCAGCAAAGAGGTTTCCCCTCGTTACTTGACTGGCCTGTTGACACTACCCTATAATAGTACCTTGCATGGTATTGGGTCTTTTTGACTAACTTTGGGCTCAGTATTGCGGTTCTCGACGAACAGAGCGTTTTTCAGTAAACTATGTATTTTCTCGGGTTCAAGACATCTTTCGATGCGCGCAAGTCCGCTGAGTATTTTGGAATCATCCATCTTGTCTGAAAACTGTATATACATGAGCTAAACGGCCTTTTCTCGCCGGAGTCCCTGGCCCAAATGACAATTTTTGCTCGGCGCTTGGAAAACCTTTTTGCAAATCGCAATAAGTACTCTGTCCACAGAATAACGTTAGAAGAAAGGCCAAACACGAATCTCATGGGGCGCCTACAGAAGGTAACAAACGCAAACAGTATGTCGCGTGCTGCTTCTAGACATTGCCACCCTTGACTTCGCCCTCAAGTCATACCTGCTGCCGTCTTGCAATTCCGTCATACAGCGAGAAAATCCGTTAGCGCCAATGACAGAGCCTTTAACCAACAAAAATCCCCCCATCCAGGTGTCACCCTTCAGTTTCCAACCTCCTGCCGGAGGTGACGTGACACTTAGATCTAGCGACGGGGTTACGTTCGTGGTGCATTCATTACTACTGGGCCTAGCGTCTAAAGTCTTCTCAGATATGTTGATCACTCCCACAACGGCCGACGTCGTTGAGCTCGCGGAAGATGCGGAGGCAATTTCCCTCATGCTCGCATTTATGTACCCTGTGGTGCGACCAGCCATCGATACCATTCATCTACTCGAAAAAATCATGCATTTAGCGCACAAGTACGATATCGATATCCTGGCAAAAACATTAGTGCAGACGCTCGACCAACAACGGGAGGTTATTCGAAAGGATCCTCTGCGCGTTTTTCGTTTGGCAAAGGAATGTGATTTTCGCCAGACTCAAACGCTCGCCGCCAAACTCGTGACTCAGAGCCACTACAACTTACTTAGTCCTGACGGGCTTGTTCAATTCGCTAGAGAGTTTCCTCAATCGTCTCATGTCATAGGAATAGTTGGCGCTCAAGGCGTGCGAGCTAAATCTCTCGAGTTTCTTTCTTCCGGCTCGAGTATAATATGGCCGAAACTAGATAGTACACTATTGTTCCAAAACTCAAACTACATGGTGTGCTACAATTGCTGGAATAATACCGCATCTGCAGACCGTTACAGACCAGGTTGGCTACTCGTGTGGTCCGGGCGTCTACATTCTGCATTGACGAAAAAACTTTTGGACGAATGTACCTCCTATTTTGAGCTCTCATACTTAGCGAAGATCAGGTCTGCCGGGGGTTCTTGTCCAGGTTGCGTTGACCAGGCCTTCCTCAAGCCCAGTATGTTCCAGGCATGGGCCAGGGATACTCGTTCATTTGTGGAACAAAGTCTTGCGCCACTCGACGTGCTGTACGCACTCTAACTCGAATGAATATGGATAATCGATCTTTCCTACCTCTTTACCTCATGTAACACACGGAGAAGTGGCTGACATACAAAAACCACCTGCAAACCATGTCTTTTTTTTTGTCGTATGGGTAGTTGTTTTTCTGTAAAATGTACGGATTGAAGTAGGGGCGCTTCCCCTACAACTATTAAACGTGAATGAACAAGTCACAATATTTGCAAACTACAATCAGGTGCCCGGGCCCGGCCCTTGAGTCCGCAACCAACAGGCTCGTAAGGTGCGCGCAGCGCACGATCAACAAACTGTTACATTTGTCACTAGCAACCCAGTGAAAGCCAGCAGTATCCGACGGATTGCTCAACGAGCTGAGCAGCTTGAAAAAATTTAAAACCAACATCTTGTGCGCAGCAGCAATGCGCACCGAAAAATGCTTATCGGCCATATTTTGAGCAAAACGACGAACTGTTAACCGCAGTATACCGACCGGGATCCGCCAAGTGGAGCCCATGCTCAATGGTGGATCTAACCACCGTCTCAATTGCAAATGTTGCGTTTGAAAGGATGGGACTGGGCTGGTGTCTTGGGGTTAATATTCTCATTTTTTACTCGAATTTTTCGATGGTTGGGTCTTTAGATGCGCACCGTGACCGCGCGTAGATTGTTGGTTTTTGATTTTCTCAAATTGCTCGGCCCTCTGGGCAATCCATCAAAAACTACTGATTTTGATAGGTTGTAACCAGATCTTGTAACAGCTTGTTGACTGTGCGCTCCGCGCACCTTACCAAACCAGCCATCGTCTACGAGTGTATTGTTCAAATCCAGAATCGTTCAAAAATATCAAATATCTTAATAGCGGCCATCCAAAATTCAAATATGTGCTGATAGAGAAATAGCTCAGATACTGGTCTTATTTCTGACTACAAGGGACGTAGCGCTGAAATGTAGTGATTAGGCATCGCTCGCTGCGCATCCCTTGTTCCTTGTTGTACGCTCAAAGCGGCCTCCTATATGCATACCACCTCTACCACAGTTGATGTCGCCGAGCCCGAGGAGGGATGTTGAAGCCACCCAGATTATGCTTTTTTTCCTTTGTCTTTTATTCTAAATCCTTTATCAACACTATTGCTCTACTCGAGTAAGCAACGATGGTGATGAGCAAGTTACAAGTGCAAAGATGGAGCACTTAAAAGGATGATAGTTGAGTACTCGAACCAAACCAAAGTATGGTACCACGTGTGCGCATACATACTATCCCTCCTGCATTACAGGTTCAAAACAGCCCTCAGAAGAAAGGGGGAGACCAGCTACAAGAGTGATTTTCCACGGGGCAGCTGAACGTGGTAAGAAGGGTATTTGTTATAGACTAATAGAGGAAGAAAGAAACACCTGGCCATCTATGCGCAAAATAAGTCATTTTTGAGACGAGAATAACTTCGTACCCTCGCCGTAAGCTGTTTGGCGGGATAAAGCAGTGAAGCCCATTCGGAGGAGCAAGGTACATGCGATACCTACAAACGGACAAATCGGCAACAATACCCTCAAACGGATAATAGCCACATAACTTCTCGTCACGACCTAACTCCCCACCCCAGCTTTGTTACCACTAGCGACAAGGCTTATAATAAATTAACTCAACCCTCGCTACGAATGTCTGTCTTATCTGATACCCAGAGCAATGATAGACAGCCACCAGGCTTCAGTTTTCAGCCACCGACTGGAGGTGACGCGACCCTCAAGTCTAGTGACGGTACTACCTTCGTCGTTCATTCGGTGCTTCTAGGTCTAGCATCCAAGGTGTTCTCAGATATGTTTGGCGCCACCACGACAGCCGATGTCATCGAGCTCGCAGAGGACGCTGAAGCAGTCTCGCTGATGCTTGCGTTCATCTACCCTGTGATGAGACTACCAATCGATACCATCTTTCTCCTCGAAAGGGCTATGCACATGGCTCATAAATATGATATTGAAATACTGGAGAAGACACTGGGCCAGCTGGGGTATTAGCAACGGGAGCTCATCCGTAGCAGTCCTCTTCAGATCCTCCGTTTGGCCAAACATTACGGCTTTCGCGAGATTCAGACCACCGCCGCCCAACTTGTTCTTCCTCGCAACCAAAACATGACCACTGTTGACGGCCTTGTCAAGTGTGCTAAAGAATACCCCGAATGGTCTCATATAATCGGTGTGGTCGGTGCACAGGCTCTAAGGGCTCGGATCCTGGACGAGATTGCTTCAGCGCCAGAGTATCTATGGGCAGCCGCACAGGGGTCGAGCGCAACCACGAGCAAGGATATGGCATGCACCATTTGTTTCCGCTCTAGGGCTGGTCAGATCAAGCCAGGCTGGTTAAACGTATGGGCGTTGAACCTACGAAGTGCGCTCGAATGGAGAACCTTCGATGAATGCTCTGACTTTTTCCGACTCTCGTGGTTGAGCGAAAACAATCCAGGTTGCCCAGCATGTGTTGAACAAACATTTGCTAAGTACCGTCTCTTTGAGGAGTGGGCTCGGGAGGCACAGAGGCTAATCAAGGAGAAACTTGAGCCACTTGAGGTTTTGTACCAACTCTGATTTCTCAATCAAATCATCTGTCCCTTGCAAAGTTTCTCGTTGAGTTTGATTGTGCTCAGTGTATAAACCAATTACACGAATGATATTTGCTCCCATACCTTTCGAATTCCATTATACTTTAATTTGTCACACATGTATTGTTCCTGAACCTTGTCCTCCACCTTTGTGTTGGGCGGCTGATTGCTTGCCATCCGTGCAGAGCCCCAAACAAGATCCCCAAAAAGATGAGTGGCAACGTTTGATTCCCACCACCACTTGACTCCCGTAGAAACTACCCAGATTAAATTACGCCAGGCTACAGCCGGACGATATACTTCATATAGCAATGTCAGGCCCATCTATTGGCCAAGGCGATGCGCAGCTATCCTCCTTCAGCTTTCAGCCTCCCGCGGGTGGAGATGTGACGCTCAAATCTAGTGATGGAACGTTGTTCACCGTACACTCTCTGCTGCTTATCCTAGCATCCAAAGTGTTTTCAGACATGCTCGGCAGTTCTACAATACCCGATGTCATTAACCTTGCTGAAGATGCAGAATCCATCTCGATAATGCTCGCCTTTGTTTACCCTGTGACCCATCCTCCTATCAACACTCTTGATTTAATCGAGAAGGCCATATTGGTGGCAAACAGATATAACATAGATATGCTCTCAAAGGCGGTAGTGCAGGCATGCCACCAGCAACAAAATCTTGTTCGTCAAGACCCACTTCGCATCTACCGCTTGGCAAGCAAATGTGGCTCTGACGAAATAAAGGCAATTGTTGCTAAAAGCATCACTCGGGCCCAATATGACTTGACTTCCGTAGAAGGACTCCTCCAGTTCTCAAAGGAATTCCCTGAGGCGTCGCACGTTATTGGGATTGTGGGCGCACAAGGCACACGAGCTCGAATTTTATCTGAAGTTTTGCTGAAAATAAACACTGAAGTATGGAGTACGGGTTACCAGTATATGATCTGCGATGCATGCAAGAACAAAGCACCTCAAGGCTTGGGAAAGCGAACGGGATGGTGGAATCGTTGGGCCGAGCTGCTGCACTCCAACCTCATTGAAACAGATTTGGACGAGTGTGGTTCCTACTTCGAGTTATCTTATATAGCACAGCTCAGGCTCGAGGAGCCGCTCTACCACGATACCCAGTTGGACGCTCTCTGTGGGAGATGCTGCAATCTTTGTATCGACCAAACGTGCAGGCATCCCAGTGTATTTAAAGAATGGGCCGACGCCGTTCATCAGCTTCTGGAGGAAAAACTGGCAAAAACAGATGTATTGTATAAGCTTTAACTCTACAATAGTCATGTTCTTCAACGTAAAATGTAAAGCTGCATAAGAAATCTACTCTCCCAGGCGCTTGTATGACCGGCCGTTCGCAAACAAAAGTTGAAAGGTTCTACGATCTACTACCAATAGCTAAACCTCAACTTGCAGGGTTTCTACGCCTAGATTACTTCAGGATCAAGTCCTGTGCAAAGGAACCTCTATCTCATGCCTCCCAAACGAAAAGCCAGTCAGCCACCAGCTTTCATCTTCAAGCCCCCTCCAGACGGAGACGTGACACTCAAATCTAGCGATGGAACCGTTTTTATTGCACATTCAGTGTTTCTCAAGTTCTCGTCCAAAGTCTTCTCGGACATGCTAGGCAACTCTACAACAGCCGACGTCGTCGAGCTTGCAGAAGACGCGGAAGCGGTTTCCTTGATGCTTGCCTTTGTCTATCCTGCAATGCGACCACCCATTGACACTGTCGCTCTCCTCGAAAAAGCTATGATAGCCGCGAACAAATACGAAATCGATGTACTCTCACAAACGATAGAGCAGACGGTTGGTCAACAACGAGACCTCATTCGTCAAGACCCGCTTCGTATACATCGCGTTGCTAGAGTTTGCGGATTTCCTAGCGTAGAGTTGATTTCAGCCAAGCTAATTGCTCGAAACCACTATGACTTGAACTCGATAGACGGAGTTGTCAAGTTTGCCAAGGACTTTCCCGAATCGTCGCGCGGTATAGGTCTCATTGGCGCCCAAGTTGCAAAAACACGAATCTTGCACCAGCTGTTTGAGGAGAAGATGGATGTTTCTGAACCTCCTGGGTCATTGACACCTAGTTGGCCAGCAGGATTCGTCTGCAAGGAGTGTAGAAGAGGGAAACATAATGATGTACCGGGGTGGTACTATTTGTGGGCTAAACAGCTACATTCTGCGCTCGCCAACAAACTACCAGACGAATGCGATTCGTTCTTCAAGCGGGAGTACTTGGAAAAGCTTGGATCGAATGGTGGTTGTGGTCCTTGTGTCGCGATTATGTCGGGACCCAATGGTAGTTTCTTTGACCGATGGGCAAATGATTCGCGCAAGCTTATTAAACATGAATTTGCGAAGCTCGATGTTTTGTATACGCTCTAACCTGTTGATCTTATTATCATGTACACGACCTGATACCTTTTACTGTCCTTCTCCATGTGGTTCCTTGCTTGTTCTCGATATAGTAACACAACTGCCCCTCATCTGATTTTTTAGAATCTGGAGCAAACGCCCAAAATAAACGCATATACATACATGCCGCCCCTTTCATATTCTGGGGCGACGACGAGAAGAAAAGAACTAGCTACAACAGCAACTATTCCACAATTTAGACTAAGCAGAGAGAAAGAGGGTGTCCGTAACTGAAAACAACACTACAGGGGATCGTAAACGAGAAAGGCACCAGTACACACAAGTAGGAGTAGGAGGAAGAGACGTCTAGGTAAGTTTGTAAAAGAAAAAAAGGAGGAGCTTTTAAACAAAGCCGACTTCGACCTTGCTCTCTCCACCGATCTGAGCGATCCAGGCCTTTCCGGTTCCACCAACGAGCTTGACACCGGTCAACTTGTCGATGGGCAGAACCTCTCCGCCGACAGAAAGCTTGAGCTTCTCAGACGGCTCGGCCTCAGCCCCAGAGAGAACAACAAGCGTCGTGGTCGTAGGAGCCGTAAACGCGATCTTGGGCTTGGGCGCGGGCTTTTCAAACTTGACCTTGGTCTTCTTGGGCTTGGGCTCGGGACCGGGGATGGCAAACGGCACAGTGGTCTTGGGCGACATGGGCGGGGTGAGAGGCATGTTCACGCCATCCTTGGGTCCAGGTCCGGAAGCGGGTGCACCGACGACGACGACAGGAGCCGACGAAACATGGATCGAGTCGATGGGAGTGGGAGCCACCTCGTTCGACTCGCTCTCGCTCTCACTCTCCTCTTCCAACGCAGGCTCAGGCTCCTTGGCCTTAGGCGCAGCATGCAACCCAACACCAAACATCCTGAACCCCCAGCCAAACATGCTCCACGCGCTGCGCGTGACGTAGAACACGACGACGGCGGCGACGCCCTTGAGGAGCTCGAGCACGGTCTTGTTGTGGTCCGGCTGGGCTGGGCTTACAGACGAGGCAGCCGACGGGTGTGGGGTGCGTGCGGTCTCGGGCGTGATGGGCGATGCTTCGGCGTGAGCGACTGTGTTGGTCGTGGTTTGGATTGGTGGAGGGGCGAGCTTGGTTGGTTCGACTGGAGCAGGGGCTGGAGCGGGCGCAGCCTCGACCTCTGCTTCGGTCTCTTGTTCTTCTTCAGACTCTTCCTCGGATTCTTCCTCTTGGACGGGTTCGGGCTCAGGCTGAACCTTGACTCCGCCAACGAGGCCGGCCGCCCACTCGTCCTCTTGGTCATCGACAGCATAGACCTCACAGACTTGGAGATCGCCGCCGAGAGGGCTAACAGCTACGCGCGACTCGGGAGTGCAGACGGAAGCGCTATTGAGCGCAGACGAGTAGACTAAAGTCTTGACTGGGGGAGTCGCAGCAACCTTTTCGAGGTTGAGCGTGACGATTTGGGTACCTGGTGCGGTCGAATCCGTAGGAAGGACGGCGAGGCTAGAGCCACGAGTGTCATGGAGAACGACGTACGGGGCTGAAGCAGCCGATTCGGGGAGCAAGGCCACATGCTCGGGGAGAGATGACTCCAAGGCGCTTCGAGATAGGGGAGCGAGATGAATGGGGCTCCCGTGAGCGGTAAGGTCGCCATTGTTGGACAATGAGAGTCGTGAAGTCGTGGAAAGCAACACGGGCTTGTGTGAAGCGGGGTTGAGCGCGGTGAGACCTGGTGTGGGGAAGAGCGCGAGGTGGGTGGCGGAGAGTTCCGTAGGAAGTCCCGAGAAGCGCTGGGGGCTGCATATAGACAGGGTCAGTGTGATGATGACAATGACGCGTGTATGCGCGTTTGTGTACTTACGTAGCGGCCGACTCTTTCGTCGAGTCTAGGTCGAGAGCCCATCCAGACCATTCAATCGGCCCCGAAAGATTTGCGACAATGCCGTCAGGGGCAGAGTGGGGTGCGTTATCGGTGGTGTCCCACGGGCTCGAGAATACGAGACCCTCGATAGGCGGCGCGTCGGGCTTGAGGATAAGGTGGCCGTTGGAGCCCGAGTCGCCGAGCCAGGTGTGCCAGCTGCCCGAGTCGTTGGTGTGGGCGAGACGGTAGGTGAACTGGTAGTCGATCGTGTCGGTGCCGAGCGGGATGACAAAGCTCGCGACGAGGAGCGTGGTTTCGGGGGCGGCAGACGAGGTCGGGACGGGCTCTGGGTCGGCAGGCAAGAGCGAGAGGACGTTTGGTGGCACACCCGCGTCGTGGTGCTCGGGGGCGATGGGAGCCGGGACAAAGCGCGTGGCTGAAAAAATAGAGTTAAGTCGCGAGTGGAGCGAGACAGACGCGCCACGTACCGTCCCATTCGCCGGCGGGAGCACCAGGGCGCGGAAGGTCGGACCAGATCTCAACGTGCGTGCCGGCGGCAACGGCTTGCTTGTAGTCGTGGGTCGAAACTCGGGCGGCAAATTGCAGGACGGAGCCGGGGGCAGCCGCAAGCGTCGTGGACGAGCCGAGGTCGGGGGTAAAGACGAGCTGCATCGTGCGTGGTGTCGTCGCTGAGGTCGTCGGGCGTGAGGGAGTCGTGGGATCCTTATCTCGCGGCGGGTGTGTTTTATAGGAGAGGCGGGGGTGCTGAGTCAGACCGGCGCTTGTGAAAATTAAAGAGTACGGGTTCAGCTGGCTGGGATTTGCTTTCGACGATGGTGGGTGTACACCGCTGCCGGTTTGTGAACTGGTCGCCGTCTGGGATTAGTGCACTAGCAGTGCCTCCCCCGCCAGTGCGTGGGCCGCGTGCAGATGGATTTCCGTTTCTCGCTGTCGGCCGCCAGAACGGGTCGATCGAGTTGTATCAGTGGTCGGGGTCTGGTCCTGCATCTCAGGCCTGGGTCTACCATGCGGTATGTACTCTCATCTTTTTTATGTATAGTATGACCAAGTGCGCCGCAGACGCTCCCCGGGCCAGCAGATACCAAGGTCGACGCACTGGCCTTTACCTTAACCGCCCAGCGCCACCCCAATAATTTGGCCGGCGTCCGTCTGTTCTCCATCTCGGGCGGCGCAGATCTGCTCGAGTGGGACTTGGCCCAAGGAATAGTCCGCGTACGTACGGTCCCCGCACCACGCTGAAAAATTCCCAACTGCTTTATCTGCCGACCCCGCTCCCAAGGCTTCTGCCATTGAGACGAACCTTGACCCCGCGTTTGTTATTTCCCATCGTCCCTCGAATCCGCCCACATTAGGCGCTGCCCCTATCTTTTTTACGTCTCGTATGTCTTCATCACTCGCTAACCGCTCCACCTTTCTCCCGCCAGCACACCATTCCATCTCAGGGCGGCACGATCTGGTCTATTGCTCCAAACCCCGCAGGCAATCTTCTCGCAATTGGATGCCAGGACGGTGCGATCCGCCTTCTCGACATCACAGATCCTACTCGCCCCCCAGTTCACTTTCGTCGCTTCGACCGTCTGCAGACCAGATTCCTCAGCATTGCATGGGCCACACCTGCTCCTGTTTCGTCTGGTACCAAGCTTCCGCGAGCCTCAGACTCGGATGAGAGTGATGAGGACGACGACTCGGACGAGCTGGTCGATACGACGCTCGTGACTGGATGCTCAGATAGCTGTTTACGAACGTGGGACGTCCGTACTGGGCGGGTTGTCAGTCGCATGGCGGTTGAGCGGGCACGCGGCGAACGCACCCTCGTCTGGTCGGTGGCGGTCCTCGGGTGAGCTTGTCTCGTGAGATTACCGTGACAATAGCGTATATCTAATATAAACGCGTGGCGCAGGGACGGCACTATCGTATCGGGAGATTCGCTTGGGGCAGTCAGGTTTTGGGATACGGCGACTGCGACACAGATACACTCGTTTCCGGCCCACGATGCAGACGTATTATGTATGACTGTCTCACCCGTACGTCATGATATGTATGCGCCACACTGCTGCGACTAACTATCCCTACTATAGTCCGGGGATGCACTGTACACTGCAGGCGTCGATCAACGCACGACCGAATTTGTCTGCATCCCTGACCCATCCTCTCCCTCTGGCAAATGGGTCCAGACAACCTCTCGACGCATTCACTCTCACGACGTGCGCGCTCTGGCCATGTGGCCACCCTATTCTCCTTCCTCTCCCACCCAAAACGAGGCGCATGCGCCACTCTTGATCTCGGCGGGTCTAGACATGGGCGTCGCCGTCACGCCTGCCGCCTTGCCTAGTTCTAGCGCGACCAACCCGCTCCTGACATCCGCCGCGACGACCTTTCAGGATGCGTTCCAACGACGGATCGGTCACCCTGTGAGCGCTGGTGGTGTCGTGCTTGCCCCGCGCGCCAAGCTCGTCGCGAGCTTTTCGGGACGTGTCGTGGGTGTTTGGAGGCTACCTGAACAGGCTTCGGACGAGTCGAATCTTAGCGTGGGTGTGGGAGGAGATTGGGAAAAGCTATTAGAGATGGAGTTGAGGTTTAGGACAAACGTGACGGCTGGTGCTGTTTCTGCAGACGGAAGGTGGCTGGCCGTTGCGGATGCGTGGGAGACCAAGTTGTTCAACCTCGAAGATGTAAGTCCGAACAACCCCTATCCCCTTTCTCTAAATTGATCGATTTACCCATGTTAGGTAAAAGGAACACTCCGACCACGTCGTTCGCGAACCATTGGACCCGTTTTGGCTGCTGCACTTTCGGGCTCCGAAACCGAGACCGGCGCGTCGGCTCTAGCGTTTACTCCTGATTCACGTCGGCTGGTTATTGCGACTTGGACTGGGGCGCGCGTGGTGCTTGTTGATTTGGATCAGGGGAGAGAAGAAGTCGTTCGCGTGTTTGACTCGCATCAGGAGAGTGGTAGGATTAGCAAGGTTGCTGTGTCGTCGGATTGTCAGTGGCTTGCTACCGCTGATTTATCTGGGATGATTTGTGTGTTTAATTTGGATTCGGTCAAGGTGAGATTAAGCGTTTGTTAGGGTGTGTGCTTGTACTGATTTTTTGTCTGTAGCATGTAACGAGTCTTCCTGGTACGGATCTCCCGCCTAGTGCTCTTGCGTTTGATACACGCGTACCGCACGTCCTGGCTCTTGGTTATCCAAACAATACTCTTCAGTTATTCGATGCAGAGGCACAGAGGTTCTACCCTTCACTACCGGAGCGGCTTGGCCATATGCACGACCCGATTCTTGGAATTGCGTTCCCGCCCAATCTCGAGCCCGCGTCAAAGCGGAAGATGTATGTCTGGTCTGCGACATGGCTCGCCCGGTTCGACGTACCTAGTCCGTCGGCTGGTGCGTTGCTCAAGCAACCTGCGACACGCGGGCAGGAAAAGGAGAAGAAACGGAAGAGGACAACGGCTGCGGAAAATGAAGAGGAGCCATTTGGGATCGTTACCAAGTTTAGGCCGGTTTTGCTGGTCGATTTTTGTGAAGAGGGGGAGATGGTGGTTGTTGAGCGACCGTTGGTGGATCTGTTGGCGACGTTGCCGCCGGCGTATCACAAGCCCAAGTATGGTGCGAGCTAAACAGTGCTCGACAAGAAAAAATAGATTCCGCTATGATACAAATTTGTGTATACAGTAGCACCCCCGATGATGCATACTGGTAAATATGCATAACCCGCGAATAAGAATTCCACCCGCCGGCTACCGGCGATGTATTTGAAATTGCATTCGGTAAATTAGTAAAGCGATGTCCCAGCAGAACAAAGACCCCAGGACAGGATTTGTGCACCTCGACGCCTACCCATCCCGACATCGTTCAAGTCAAGCATCTGTAGAATTTCTAGAGAGTGAACATATACATATCTCCTCCGCATCTTCTATCTGCGCGTGCTTTAAACAAAGTCTGTTGGCTCTCTAAACTTCTATCTGTGCATATACCCTTTTCTGCCGTCGATCCTAGTCTCCAAGCTAGCCTGCCATTTCTTTTGGTTCATGACTTAAACTTTGTCTCTGCAGTTTATGTGGACTTATTCTCTATATCCGGTACATTATACATCAATATGAAATTTACCGGCGTTTTAGCCGAAACCGCGATGATGCATAGCCCGCGAATAAGAATTCCACCAATCCTATGCATCATCGGGGGTGCTACTGTAGATATAGTAGTTGAATCATCATTAAGTTATTTGTGTTTTCAAATTACTCCGACTTCTCGTTCACTTTGGCTGTTGCTAGCATTGTGCTGAACGTGCGATTGAGACCCATCAGCTTGAGTAGGCCCTGGTGATTGAGGTTTAGTTCGATGCACAACCTAGAAAGATGATGGACGTACCATAGTGCCTCGAGGAACCCATCCAGACGGCAGCATTTCCTGCCCAAACCATTGCTTGACGGCGTCCACTCCAACCTCGTTCCCGTCTCCAATGACTTTGACAGTCAACACACACTCCCCGCCCGCAAACCCGGCATGCAAGCTATCCAACTTGCCGCCGGGAATCCTCGCCTCGCGCCTCGCCCTCGCCTTGGCGAAATCCTCCAACGTCAATCCCTTGCCGTCGGTTGACTCCGCGACGAGTTCTTCCACGAGCACCTTATTGACGTGCATATTGTCTCCATCCCGGATGTCCTGGTGCGCGAGACTCGCATCGTGTTCGATCTTGTTGTGTTGGGCGAGGGCGGCTAGGTCGAGTGTGAGTTTAAATTTGTTTCCGCAGAGGAAGATGCCTCCGAGTGCAAGAGCTGCGGAAAGTGGGTAGGAGAGACTGTATAGTTCGCGGAGCATTCCGGTGAGTTGGAAGAAGGTGAGATCTTTGCCCGAGTGTGGACTGTATGCGTGCGTGAGATTGATGCGTACGGTGCGAGGTAGTAGGCGCTACGTACAGATACCCATGATTTGCGGCTGCATTGAGCGCCGGACACGGGGAACGGCTGTCAGACGCAGTAGGAGCTTGGTAGGCGTGTCCGGGTCGTGCGTCCATGAGTAAAGTGGGAGGAGGGGGGAGGTTTGAGCGGCCCCTCTACCCATGATGCTCCTACTTTATATATGTGGAATAGTGCGTCGATCGCCCCTCAAACAACGTGGTTGAACCGGGTTTTGCGCGTTGCGTGGGCCGGGAGGATGTCATGCCGGACCTATCACTATCGCTTGATATGAACTGAGCTTCTTGTGCTCGGTTAGAAGTGTTCTATGCAAAGGAGAGCGCTCAGTGGCAAGCCTAGTGTTGAGATTAAAAATAGATGAGCCGAATAAAGTTACATAAAACAGGCCTATTTTTTCTGCTTCCTTGAGCTGTAGGTCCGAGGTTTGGTGCCTCTGACCAATGCTACTGATATGAGAAGGTGTGGAAGGAAGATAAATGTCACTCACATTTGTGCTTGTCTTTGTCTTGTCTAGCCCAGATGACTAATCAAAGCCGGTAATGACGGATGCAAAATTTGGATTTTGAATTACTTTCTTGCTTACTTTCATCTGGTCTACATTGCTATGGGTCGTCGCGCAAAGAACAAGCAGGCTCCTCCTACTCCTTTTGACGCCAAGCGATCGTTCCCTGGTTCAAAGCGAAAGGCAGATGTACTGGACGATGCTGGAGTTGCTGTAAAGTCTGTCAAGAAGGTTCGGGCCGTAGATGCTGGTGTGGTCAAGACCAAGTCCAAGGCGAAGGAGAGCAGTAAGTCCAAGTCCAAGGGTCGAGAATCCAAGGGAAAATCGAAGGGTGCTCCTGCTGTTGACGAGGATGAGGAAGACTGGGAGGATATGGACGACGAGGGGGAACAGGATCTGCAGGCTCATGGAAAGTATGTAGTGTGGTCATCGTTCTAACTTCAGAGCTAAAGGATGAAATACAGACATGTATTCGCAGACAGCGACGAAGAGGATGCAGGTGCATATAGCGGTGGACTCAGCGACCTGGACGACGAGGTTGCATTAAACGAGTGAGTACCTTTCTCCGCATGAGTGCCGCTCGCACTAACAGGTATTCACAGCGATGACATGTTACGAGTAGGTTTCCTCTCGCCAATTTTTGGAGCATATTGTCATACTTACCTGCAGTAGGACGGAAACGTACAGGAACTCCAGTTCTCCGACGACAGTGACGAAGGTGGCGCTCCAGAAGAATCAGACGAAGACGACAGCGACACCGAGTCTGACGATGGCCCTGTCACGGCTGCGAACATGGAAGCCCGGTCTCGAAAGCTTGAACGTCGCGCAGCTGAGGATGCCGAGCTTGAACGGGCCGAAGCGAATTATGTCGAAGATGATGAGGCGTTCTTCAAGCTACCTACGGCTGAGGAGAGGGAACAGGAGAAAGCTGCGGGCGGCCCGGATGTGCAGGAGGTTCAGATGAGGATGTCCGAATGCGTCAAGGTGCTGAACAACTTCAAAACGCTAGCCGCGGAAGGACGGTGAGTCGGTGGTGTGATCCTTCCCCGCGTCGACTGATTTACATTCTCACAGGTCACGATCGGAGTATATCGCGCAGCTGACCTCGGATATTGCAAGTTACTACGGTTATAATGATTTCTTAGCCGAAAAGCTGTTCGAGTTGTTCTCTGTTTCCGAGGTGAGTGTTTATCCCATCCAAAGGCCAGGAAGGCTAACCTCTCCAATAGGCAATTGAGTTTTTCGAAGCAAATGAAGTGCCGAGGCCGGTAACGATCCGAACCAACACTCTACGCACTCGCAGACGCGATCTTGCCCAGACACTTATCAACCGAGGCGTAAATCTGGAGCCAATTGGCAAGTGGACGAATGTGGGACTACAGGTTTTTGAAAGTAGCGTGCCAATCGGTGAGTAATAACCTCCCAACTTGCGCCACGTTTGCCCACATAGTGCCCCTCATAGGTGCAACACCCGAATATCTTGCCGGACATTACATGCTCCAAGCCGCCTCATCCTTCCTACCCGTGATAGCCCTCGCACCACAGCCTAACGAGCGTGTGCTCGATATGGCCTCTGCGCCCGGAGGAAAAACAACCCACATGGCTGCGCTCATGCAGAACACTGGGCTCGTGTTTGCCAACGACGCGAACAAGGCGAGGACGAAAAGTCTGAGCGCAAACGTTCACCGTCTGGGCTGCAAGAACGTAGTGGTGTGCTCATACGATGGACGAGAGTTCCCGAAGGTGCTTGGAGGGTTTGATAGGGTCTTGTTGGATGCCCCTTGCAGTGGAACGGGCGTCATCAGTAAGGATGCGAGTGTCAAGACGAACAAGGTATGTAAACCTGAGACGTGCTTGATACGATGATCTGACTTGAAATTCAGAGCGAGCGCGACTTTACCCTTCTCTCCCACCTCCAGAAGCAACTCATTCTCTGCGCTATCGACAGCGTTGACCCGAATTCCAAAACAGGCGGCTATATCGTATACTCTACATGCTCCGTAACCGTTGATGAAAACGAATCAGTCGTAGACTATGCGCTCCGAAAACGGCCCAACGCCAAGTTAGTCGATACAGGCCTAGAGTTTGGCGTACCTGGCTTCACGAGCTTCCGGGGGAAGAAGTTCAACGAAAAGCTTTCGTTGACCAAGAGGTTTTACCCGCATGTGCATAACATGGATGGATTTTATGTTGCGAAGATCAAGGTGGAGAAGAGACAGAAGCAAAAGAGAGAGGAGGATTCGGATAATGAGATGCAAGGTGTGGTTTTGACAGAAGAGGGATTACAGGCAGCTGGCGATGCAGTCAAGTTCGACGAAGCGGAAGATAAAACATATATTGAAGGTGGGTTAGCTTTGAGAAGTCGTTGGGCCATGACACTGATGCGTATGTCAGAATCAAGCCGCAGGCATCGCAAGAAGCTTGGGTACCGAGTCAAGCCTCGAAACCAAACTGCCGTGGAGGCTGCTGGTTAGGCTTGAATATAAAAATGCGAATGCATATGTTGTATTCTCTGTCATGTTGGTGCGATCTTTGTCAAAAACATATTGGGAACAGTTGTTAGCTATTCATTTGAGATTGATAGTATACAGGATTATAGGCTGGTATACAGAAATAAGAGACGTGTATGAGGCGTTATGATCTCTGTCCGTCAGAATCTTGAAGTTTGGTATACGTAAGTCGTAAAAGTAAATAATATTTTAGTATTTCTCGGCAGCGCGGCGGCTAGAAAATAAGGCGTTAGCGTCTGGTAACACTTAGGGAACGAGATATCTTACCGTCTGCCTCCAATAAAGATACCACAGCAAGCAGCTACAGTAGCGGCCCATAAAGCGACCATCGCACCCAGCGTCATCCAAGGCACAGCTCCATACTGTCATCAAACAATGCATACAGTCAGTGGCGCGCATGACCAAAGCATGAGGTCACATACCGTAACCTTTAGTCTATTGTTGGTGGCATCTCCAACCTTGTTCTTGGCAATTGTAGCAAGTGCAACATCAATCGCAAACGCGATCGTCGCGATAATCGCTGCCAGAACCGCGAAGATGAGTGTCATGGCCGACGCGAGCCGAGCGGGACGGAATGCCAGCATGATCGCAAACAGGAATGCCAAAAACGCAAGGCCGCATGCTATGTTGGGAAGAGAAGTGGGTGAGAAGGGCGTAAGCGAGATGGTGATTTAGCCTTACCGATAGGATGAAGAACGAGAACGAAGGTGAGACCATGCGAGATGAGGTCATCCAAGTTGTCGAGTCCTCTGAAATGCAGGTTTTAGCCTAATTCGGGTTTCGAGAAGGGATAAATCAGCTTACACGGCATTAAGAACTTGGTTGTCAACATTGTAGCCGAGCTTGCTCTTTGAACAGTACCCGGCTTGAGTCTTGCTGATCCCGATGACGCTGTACGTACGAGTGTTAGTTTACATCACAAAAGCTAAAGTAGCCACTTACGAGGCGGTAATGTCAGACACGCAGTACCCCCATAGCCCAAACTTGATTCCACCCGAGACCCCGGTGTTGGTGATGCCCGCCTGGACGTTTGCTGCCAGGTTGAGAACCGAGATACTGTGGATAATCGGAATGGAGAGCGACACCAACAGTAACAAGACGAAGCCGGCGAACACCAAGAACGGGACGATGAATCCGAGACCGAGCATGGTTGTATGCTGTAGGAAGAGTAGCGGGATGAGGCGCGAGGACTAGACAATGGCCAGCATTTATACAAAACCTGGCACGCGTTGGAGCGAGTAAAAGGCAAATGACGCACGGCCCACATGTGACGTCCTTTGTTGTTATTTTTACCTCAGGACCAAACAACAGGGTGAATGGGCTGAGTTTGGCATTAGCGCGCTTCGCACGGCTCCGGGCTTCCACGTGACGGGAAGGTTTCCAACAAGCCCCTGTTTAGCGTTGGCCCGAGACAGAGACGGTAAAATCGCAAGCCGGAAATCGTCTCGTGGCACCGTGAAAGTGTCTCGTAA
>JAYRCO010000452.1:0-25467 GCA_037042815.1 Ceratobasidium papillatum | reverse complement strand
TCCAACCCCACCCCCTGGAGAAACTGCACCATTCCCTCCAAACGTAGCCCACGAGCCGTTAGGAAAATGCATGCCTGCAGCACAAAATGTATTGGTTGGAACATCCATCAATGTTGCCGTCGAGGAGGCAATGTCCCTACAAATAATTTAATCAAAAACACTTGACGAATGTCCCAAATATGCTAACCATTCTGCGCCCCAAGCTGAGTGGCCATTAATGGTAGAAGGATTGCCTTCGACTTTGTCCTGCGTGATCAACCCTTAGATGATGTCAAAGAAGCCTCCAAACACGGACTCACCAGCACATAAACCTTTTGCTCATTGCCTAGGAACATCTACAACAGCCATGTTAGCGGGCACGGTTCTCATGGTGGTCGGGGGCGTGTGAATACCATCATAGCAGACACCTTGGTGTCCCCGACCTCCTCGAAGGTGCCAGGGACCTGTGCACGAACCAGCCCTGCAGCTACGATCAAAGTCAATAGCCACCTCATTCTTCCCTGTGGGTCTTCTTAGTTTAGGAGCTCGGGGCTGGAGTGTCTCTGGTACTCACCGAGGGTGGTGGTGCAGAACGAAAGCAGTGAGGTCAAGGCGATCGTGTCCCATGAGGATGCCGATGTTCGCATCCTTGTAATATTACCAAACGACGTCACCGACCTCACTTGGACCCTTGGCGCCTAACTTGTCCCACGACAAAGGCGCCGGTGCCTGAGACTTGGACTTGGACACCACCAACCAGCTCTTGGCCGATTATAATTAATTCTTGTTTTGTTTTGGAGCTATTTACGCCTTTTTTTAATGCTTGATCATCCACCTGGAACCGAGGGGCCATTTTCTAAACCAGGAATAGGTAGATTCTAAGATCTAGACATGGGCTTTGGTTATTTTCAGATTTTGGAACTTGCCTAACTAGTTGAAAAGGCCTATCTGGGGCCTTTACCAAATATTTTTTCTTGATCCTGCTATGTGAAACAACGGTACCTCGCTGAACCACTCGGTTCAACTGGTTGCACGAGATTATGCCGCTGGTCTACTGGTATACAACGTTCAATAAACGGCACAAAGCTCGAAACACTAGAACGATTATCAATAGGCATGGGCTTCTGCTGCGTGTGCACCTTCGAAGAAAAACGGTTATGGTTTGCTTCTATTCAACGGTTCTTTGATCCCAGCAATACATGTCTAGTCCACGCTGCTGAGTGTGTATAGTACCTCTTCGTTCGGTCCGATGTCCTGTTCAAGCTGTGGAGCAGCAAACTAGACAACATCAGGCACTATTTCATCAAGCACAAGCGCAGCATGCTCCATACTAAGCAGAAGAAGAGGCGCGAATTCCATGCTTTTGTTGGATAGTGACGGCCCGAGGGACCGTAACTTGTAGGTGTGCTCGCGGCGAGAATCCTCCGACCGAGTAGTGGATCGGAAACGCTTGAAACAGTACCAGGGGTGTCCTTTGGACTCGAGATCGCTTCACATGCGGAGATCAGCGTGCAGGATATGGGGGACTGCCAGGAGCTGCCATGGACACACGCAAGCCGGCGAGTTGGTTTCCGCCTTTGGTGTGCATATCAGATATGTCATAACCATCCACATATGAATAATTTATCCCTATGTCGATGACCCACAAGTAAGCCCAGGTGAATAGCCAATCGCTCCTCCTTGTCAGACTTATTGTCTTTTTCGGCCGGCATTTGATGGTATCACGTTGGCCAAGCAATCATATATCAGAGCTATGGGTAGAGAAATTATAAGTAGAGTCAGGTTTTAGTTCTAAGCCTTGTACGCCCCTTCACCTTAAAAACGGTGTCCGGGAGCCTCAAATCACCTACCTTCTGCGGTCATGAACTAAGCTTGATAAACCACGCATTGAGTGCCACAAGCTCGGTCGTAACTGCCCGAGAATCTCGAGCTGGTTATTTTCTAGACAACCAATACATCCCGACGTGGGCAATCTAGAGTGGCACTCTTGCTCGGGTATCACCGATCAACGTACTGAATGTGGGACAATTGTGTAAGCTGCATCCTGCACCACAGCACCCCACTTAGTCCTATGCCCACTAATCTTGTGTAGCTTACCCCTGAATCACTTCAATGCGAGCGATGGCGCTGCGACAATCGCCATGGCTAAATGGAAGGCAGACCCTGAGATGTGCCGCGGCTCGGCCTTTGCCGACCCTGGTGAGTACTGAAAATCTGCCGGCGCCTTGATGCGATTGATCGCTGTTTAGGTGGATCGGGTGCGCCAGGTCAATTAGTAGTCACACTGCTCGGAGAATCCTTGGCTAAAAGCAAGATTGGTCCTTACTACGATATCATTCGGTTTGACCCTCAAGGTAAGAGTGTTCATCATTGTTTCTAACCCATAAGTGGTGATCATAATTTTGGAAGGCAGTGAGACATTTATTTAAGCGTTTCTTAGCGACAACACGTTCACCAACTTCTCGCTACTGAAGTCCAAAAGTCCAATGCTTTGAATCAAGGGGATCCAAAGAGCAGTTCTATTGTGATACCGGTAGGCTCCGCAAGGATCCCCAGTGAATCAAAGGCACTAACCACGATAGCAAGTCTTCGAACTAGGATACACACAGCCTCCGAAAGCGACGACCGATCCAAGCGCCTTTTACGACATTGTTGCCCAGCAACGCCAAGCTCTTGCCTTGTTCGAGACACAGACGAAGCTTTGCGCAAAGAATGTGCCAAACGGTGGCGCCGAGATGAAATACATGGGAACATCCTCCGTCGCGCGCGAGATTGACCTTATGGTAACTGTGATAGACAGACCCAATATACCGATGTAAGTTTACCACAAGTTGATTTCTACATGCTTCTAATAAGGTAGTTGCTTAGAAATTTCTGGGTACAGTCCTATGGTTCAATACTCGGAGCATATCTGTTCAGTATGTACGCCCCACCCTTTTCCCCTCCGCATACACCCGCAAATTCCAATTATTTAGGTTTCCAGATCGTATTGGCAAGGGGGTGGTTGGGGCAATCGCTAATCCTGTCATATGGGTTGCCGGGCACTCTCATCAATGGAGGTACGATTGGGCGCAGTCAGCAGACGACACATATACGTGGTTTTTGGATTCTTGTGCCAAGGTATGTTTCAGACCTGACAATATGTTGAGCGGCTTATTTGACCTTTTACACCCAGATAGGCGAAACGCACTGCGCGATAGCCAAAGGCAATTCAACCGCAGATTCGATTCGCAAACGTGTCGAGTTTTTCATCAATGGGGTTTATACGCAACTAATGGCCTCTCCAAGCAATATCGTTCTAGTTTATCTCACGGCTGGAGCTGTTCGATGTAAGCTGGATTATATGACATCTCTTTCACCCTGAAAGCTCTCATATAATAGCCAGCATCTACAATGTCCTCCTTTTTCCTGCCACATGGTCTAGCTTTGCACCACAGTTGCAAAGCGCCATTGGATGGCGAGCCTAGGCCGTTACTTAACCAGTGAGCGAACTTCTAGCGTCCGCACTTGCTCGCTAATGATGCCATTTAGAATGCTTCCAGGCCCGTCTCGAGATCCTATAGACAAAGCCGAACTAGGACATTACGCCATCACATGTGCAGACTCGTTATTGTTCAGCGGACCAAACTCGCACCCTACCCCAGAGTCTCTTGCAAAGGCCATCATCTCGCGAATCAAAAACGTATCCCAATTTTGGTGATAGCCCTGGAACCACAGACATCGACGGAGGATGTCAGTTTGGGCCTGTCGACAGCGTTGAACAGTCCACGGGGCCATTGAACAGAACTCTGGCCAACCCAGTAATCATCGTATCTAGCGCGGTGCGTGTCTTGTCAACGTGAAAGTATCCCAGTCTGACAGACTTCTTGATCGTCCATTTCAGGTTGATCCGTAAGTCCACTGCGCATAATATCATTCACAAGCCGTTTCCCCTGACATGCCAAGTGCTATAGCATTACTCCACTATCGAGCGCTCGGCTTGTTCACAAGCTCCTGGGAAACTCTTCACGCTTGATCACGGCCAACTCTCCGGGGGCAAGTATTTTCAGTTCTTAAAAAGGAAGTACTTATACTTAATTTTGTGGAACAACATGAAGTAAAAATTCCTTCGATCTGCAGGACCCAAGCAAGTCTAGCTTACTTTGTGAACGGAACTTTGCCTGCAAAAGAGTTGAAATGCGAGCCTGAGTACGGCCCATTCAAGGATCCTGAAACAAACCTTGCATCCTTGTCGAGTACTGATAGAGTGCTGATAGATGCGAGTGAGAAGCTGATCGCGGGACTTGCCATCATCCCCGGGCTTCTATGAGCCCGGACGGCCTCTTGTTCTTTGGACAACAGAACTGGCAATTTGATACACGATTATGGGGTATACAGGAACTTTTTGTACCAGACCCAACACGATGATGGTGCTTCTAAACCTTACCACTATGTGGCTCATGATCCTGGCGCTCGAACTTGACTGGAATCACGCATACATATTCTTCTGACCCGAAACTTGTTCAGGATGATCGCCAAATTCGAGCTCCTTCCAGTCCTCTGCGAACTGATCGGAAATCTTCAACACCGTCTCAACCTGATCGCATGGATTGTTAGCGAACAGTGCACAAAACTTATGCGCCAACAACCGCTCACATGAGACATGCTGAGCTGTTCGCCCGCAGATACAGCTAAAGCCTGTGAAGTTCGGACACTCTGTTTGATCACACGGCCATTCAGATTCTTTAGTGATAGCTTGTTGATATCCGCAAGCGAGAAATGTCGTGGCGTGGCAATCCCTTCAGTGGCCGCGCCATCGATGTTACTCGCCGTGATGGCCTTGAGTGCACCTGTTGACTTGTTTCCTTCGACTGAGGCACCTGCCAACAATAAGAACTAACATGTGGCGGTTAGTGATAAGAACAGTTTCGAGTACAGGCAGCGAACAAACCTTGGACCAAAGAACCTTGCGTGATTCCCTATCAAGGTCGGGATAACGAAGCGCCACCGAGAACCGCCTGCAAAAGTAAAATGAGATGCGGGCTTACTCTACGGTGCCGATACTCACGAAAGGAAAGCATCGTCAAAGGACCGGATACGATTTGTGGTTAGAATCAAGACTGGAACGGACCAAGATGTCAGCCTGCGATCAACCGGGAATTGAGGACAACGCAAACCTCCAGAGTGGTATTCTAGCACGCGAAGGAATACGCTGACCAAAGCATTACGCTGTAGTTCGTGGCTGGATCGAGCCTCCAGGAAGACATCAGCCTCATCGATTAGCAATACCGCTTTCCAGATCGTGGCGACCTAGCAAGTGAACTTCGTGAGAACAAAGTTGATGGGCAGGTAAATATAGATAGCGCATACATCCAAGGTATCACGCAGTTTTGTTTCTAAATCGCCTGCGCTCACACCTAGCTCACCAGATGAGACAGTGTAGAGAGGCCGCTAATTACCAAAATCTAGATAAATGGGCCGCTCACTGCCGGGGAATGAGTGCGTACCTCTAGGTGTTCAGACACAGCTTCAGCAGTCAAGGTCTGGCAAACGTTATGAGTGGCAAATCAACAACTCCCGATCAACTCAACTAACCTTTCCAGTTCCTGAGAATCCAATGATTTAGCATGGCCTAATTACCAGCATATACGATACCAACTCACCGGGCTTCCCATGCAGAACGATGACCAATCCACCACCCTTGCCAGTAACAACGTCCGTAAGCAGCGCAGCATCTCCCTTTCCGGCATGCGCATCAACAAGACTACGAATCAAATTCTTATAGTCGTCGCGCAATACCAAGTGATTAAAGATATGGGGCTGGAACGGTACCGGGGTCAGGTTTTCGACCAGGATCTCACCCCACTGCTTGGCAACAAACGACCAGCCGTGAGTAGTTGGGGGGAGAAGCGCTAGATCGTCATCATCATCCCCAAGTACTGTGCGCCATGTCGCGGAGGTTGCGCCGTCATTTTGGGCTCGTGTGGCAGAATAAAAACGAGGATCATCGCTGCGAGCAAGATAAGTATTCGAGTTGGATTCAAAGAGGTCTGACTTACTACTCCCATCGGTCAGCGTTGGGGTTGATACGGCGGTAAGATGCAACATCAACCATCAAACGACCCTCAGCTCGCGTCTTCATTGGTCCCATGGCGGTCATTTGGATGACGTTTGACGTATAGTAGAGGTGGTGAACGCCCGCATACTATAGAAAATGACATGGGCTAAGCATGTACAATTGGCATTGGTTAAACAAACCTTGTTGTAGATGCGCCCACGAGCTAGTAAATTATAATTAGGCTGAATACACGGCGAGAGAACGAACTAAATCCCCATACCCTTTAGACCCTCAAACATTTCATCCGAAAGATGGCGAACAGGTAGCTGCGACTCTTTTTTCATACCCTAAAGCAACGTGTATTAGGAGGGCGTAAACGAAGGGTGAATGCTCACTACTCACAGCATACTCGGAGACTTGCCGACTAATTCTTTGCTCCGCATAGCGGTAGCCGGTCCACTCCAACCAACGGCCTCGGACTTCAAACATCCTATGCCGAACACAAATGAGAGCCGGTTAAAAGCCAAGTTTGGGATACGGCTTACATTTTATTATCATCATCAGTAGTATAGTCCCAGTTCTCCATGATGAAGCAGATTTTCTCCCCACTGGTCGCATGCACAGTCTCAATACGCTGGCCGTGGCGGAACATAGTCCACAGCAGACGCCAAGAAATAAATCCATCTACTTTCAGCTTCTCTAGCCGCTTTTCGACCTTGTCAAACTCGGCAACCAGGAACTCGTACAAGATTTTGAGCTCGCGTAGTGCCTGGTCGTGCTCTTTCTTGGTCAGATCGGGGCCAGTGGGCTTGTACTCGTCAGATAGCACGTCGCGTCTCGTATCCTCGTCCTCAGGCTCCTTCTTGGAGTCATCGGTTTTGTCAGATTCAGCCGGTTTGTCACTTGTTGTCTCATGCGCGTCGGTGGACTTGGTACCCTCAGTCGGTTTACCGTCGGATTTCTTTTCGTCAGAACCTTTCTTGTCCTCGTCTTTCCCTTCGGAGTCGGCTTCATCGCCACTTTTGTCCTCGTCTTTCTCCTCGGGTGGAGCAGAAGCAGCGAGTTCAGCTAATCGTTGGCGGTTCGTATACAACTCTCGCGCGTCAATTCCAGGCTGGTCGTCAACAAGACCTTCAACGTGCTTGAACTCGAATCTGCGAATAACGAATTACTAAATGAAGATGCGGCGTAAGAAGTCGATCTCGTACCTGAGGAGCTCGATCAAGGGCGGACTATTGACTTGGATCCAAAGATGGTCGTCGTGGACTAGTCGAAAGGTACCTTTTAGAATGTTTCTGACAAGTAAAAGGTATTTTACATACCAGCGTTGTTTCGGCCGTATGAACGGTTGATCGCCAGAAATACCATATCCGCGTCGTCATTATCGGAAGTCTTTGGACGGTCGACATCCTCCCAGCCATAGGACCTATCCAGCTGTCAGTACTTGTGTTCCGTTATTGCATCTTTGTGCTCACCAAATCTGGCTCTTGCGCTTCCATTTCTTATCCTCGTCTTTGGCTTCCTTATCTTTGTCCTCTTCCTTGTCCTTGTTTTCGCCTTCGTTTTCTGTGGATTCTTCCGAGCTGGAGCCAGTGGCTTCTCGAGCACGTTCGACGACGGCAGACAATACGGTAGGTCCCCAAATAGCCAGAGCGGCTGTAATAGCCACAACCAATGAGGTGTAAAGGTTCAATAAAATAGGCGAAGACAGGGGGAGCTCAACGAGCTGCGTCACGTTGAGGCCAGCCATTGTTGCGAGGCGAGGCGTGTTGGTGTGCTGGAATGAACGTGGCTGTAGGGAATTTATACAAAAAGTAGGGTACCCTGGGTTTCGGCGCTTTGCTAGGATCGGGTCCGAGAATGCTGTGCGCTACAGTAGCCCGAACTGAATCATAAATTACCATACTGCCATGCTCAAAGCGCCCATACGTGTGCCCCTGACGAAACTCTATATGTCAGTTGGGGAAAGTTACAATGGTATATCTCGGTCAACGTGGCTGATCCAAGTATTCTACCAAGGGCCTACGCGTCCAACGTAAGCGGCCCTCAAAGCTTGAGATGTCTATTAGTGGTTTCATTTCGGAGAGACGCCACGGTTGGGGTAGAATATAGGCAAACTGCTTATATTTTCAAATACACGCTGGGGGGATTCACACCTCATCTCATCGAGTCAGATAGCAGGGATAAAGCTCGTGAAATAGTCATAAATCAAATTACAATGCCCTGCTGTGAGTCAGGTTTTGTCGAGTTGGTAGGTACTGAAGTCGAAACGAGGGAGCAAGGCGTACAATGTTTGCGTGTGTTAGGCGGCATTCGCGTCGCCGATCATTTCAGCGCTTGTGTGCCTGCTTCGCGCCTCAACAGTTTGGAACTAAAAGACATGCAAGTCTTCTAATATCAGCTAATACACGATGAATAACTGATGGCTCTGAACGCTATGTATAGACACTAGCAATTTTAGCATCTGAACAATCTACCTGGCTGTGGTCTGCACAGCTACCCGCACCGCCATCTCATATTTACCGCCTCACTCGAACAAGTGCGCAGCCTGGTACTTAAGCAACTGCACGCACTAACACTACTATTAGAACTTTCCACCATGTCCGGAAACCTTATGCAGGTATTCGATTCTCTCCGAGAGAAAGCAACCGACGCCGTCTTTGCGTTGTCGTCATGCATGTGCAGACAATCCGCAACTATTAAAGTCAATGGCCGATCGTTCGATGTGAAGCGAGTCTTGGGCGAAGGTGGTTTTAGCTTTGTGTATCTTGTCGAAGATTCGAGCAGCGGCCGGTTATTCGCACTCAAAAAGATCCGTTGTCCTACCGGAGAGGATGGCGTTCGAGAGGCGATGCGCGAGGTAGAGGCTTACAGGCGCTTCAGGTGAGTTCAAACACATGGTTCACCTAAACTTGAATCTTACATCTCGACAAGACACCCCAACATTATCAGGATACTTGATTCAGCAGTCGTTCAGGACCATGACGAGGGCAAGATCGTCTACCTCTTCCTCCCATTCTACCAACGTGGCAACCTCCAAGACGCCATAACATCCCACTCTCTTGCCGGCACGCACTTTAGCGAGCTTGAACTTGCCCGGCTCTTCCGAGAAACCTGTCTCGGCGTTCGGGCTATGCACGCATACCGCGTTCCTTCGCATGGTGGGCAAGCGTCGGGTAGCGCACCACCACGTCAGCCCAGTCCTTCCCCCGCACACGCAGATCAAGACGACGATCATCACGCGTCGTTATTACCACAAGCCCACGGCGACGATGATTCTGATGATGAGGGGCATGGTGGATACACGTACTCGTCTCAGCCCTTGAGATCTGCGCCTACACGCGGCCGCGATCCAACTGAGGACCAGAGCAGGTTGGTATTTGATGGTGACGCAGAACTCAGAAAAATTGAGGATCGAGCTGGGGAGCAAGGGGGACCCCAGGGAGAAGGCGTGCTGGTTCCTTACGCACATCGTGATATTAAACCTGCGTGAGTTGTATAAAATCATTCTTGTATCACGTATCTAACCTTATTCTGATAGGAACGTAATGTATGCGGACGACGGAGTCACCCCAATTTTGATGGATTGTTAGTGAGCTCAAACTCGAGGTCTGAATAACTCCAACTGAACGCTCTCTGCAGTCGGGAGCACCATTCGAGCCCGCATACCAATTGAAAATCGATCTCAAGCACTGGTTCAACAAGTATGCATTTATGTCACTCTATGGGTTAACACAACTGAACTTTACATCAATAGGACCTCGCCGCTGAGCAGTCAACAATGCCTTACCGTGCTCCCGAGCTCTTTGATGTCAAAACAGGCACAACCTTAACCGAAGCCGTCGACATCTGGTCTCTTGGATGCACTTTGTTTGCGCTGGCCTATGGACACTCACCGTTTGAGACAACACAAACAATGGAGCAAGGAGGGAGTATGGCTATGGCCGTGATGGGCGGGAAGTATAAGCATCCTTCAGAGAGTTCTGGGAGATGGAGTCCTGCATTCACCGAGTTGATCGACTCGTGTCTGAAAGTCAACCCCGATGAGCGGCCAGACATTCATCGGGTGAGTAATTTGGAACTTGCCCTACGAACTTAATTGACACTTTTTTGGTATAGTTGATTGCCATGACGGACAAAGTTATTGCAGCCTTGCAATAAGTGGGTCAAAATGCCTTTTGGGTACAATATTGAGCTTTGTACATCGTTGTAGCATCTTTATAGAATGTTTTGCTAAGATATCACTAGTTCTCATCTTACGAAAATTGGAGACAGAATGAGTTCGAATTAACAAAAATACATCATTGACAAAAGCCTCTACGAGCTAGGTATACTACATTTGCAGCCAGTGAGTGTCTTGGCTTTGAGCGCCACTTACCGCCAGGTGTCGGTCACGCTGTAAGTGCCAGATGCGGGCGTCGTGAACGAGCGGTTGGGGTCAGACTCCCAGGTGGTAGCGCCGTTATACTTGCGGATGTACTTGTACTGAATCTGGGTGCTGGCCGGAAGGTTCACGGTAACTAGTGGAACTTGGTTAGTACGAGTATCCACAGAGCTAGTGTATAGACTCACTCTTCCACTGGGGATAGCTGTTGGCCGAAAGGATGAGGGCATTGCTGGCATCCCAGTTGGCGATCGCACCCTGGTTACCAGTGAGGTAGATGTTTTCTGCAGAAGGTTGAACATTCTGCGTCTTGAATGATGGGATGTGCACTAACCTCCATAGACGGTCGTAGCAGTAACGGTAAAGGAAACTGCAACGGTTCCTCCTCCACCCCCGCCGCTGCCGCCGGCCGAGCAGCTGGACGGGACGGTAAGGCCAGATGCCCCCCACGAAGCAGGAACGTTGTTCGCACGAGATTCAAAAGCGGTGATAGCAGCAGCGTAGCTCCAGGTCAACTGTATGGGATATGAGTGATAATTCAAACTTTAGCCGGCTTGTGCTTACGTCGACAGCGGAGAGTGGAGCGCCGTTGGTCTTGGAGAACTGCTCAGCAAGCGCACCCCCAGAGCCTTGGTATTGCTGGACGATCGCAACGAAACCATCGGCGTAGGTCTTGACGGCGCTGACGATGGAAGTGTATTGGGTCGTGGTCGAGGCATAGGTACCAACAGCGGCGCTCGAGTATAGCTAGTCAAGTGGTTAGATCCCATTTGCAAGTAGCATGGCAGCGAGCTTACCTGCTTGAAGAAGGCCAAGGAAGTAGAGGTGATCGTGATGGACTTTTGCTTGTTCCAGGTGTACAGAGCATCATACAGTTGCTCAGCGGCAGCAGTCGTGCACAAGTACCAAGGCTAGTCCAAACGTAAGAAAGAGCAATTCAGGTAGGACATTGACCTACGTTTCCGTTGTAGTAGCTATCCTCCTTATAGCGACCGACAGCGACAGCAGCGCTGGCAGCCTTGCCGCTGTTGATCGAGTAGACCGAACGGAACGAATCGACTACGGCCTTGTGATTGGCAAGAGCCTATTTTATTTGTTAGATTTTGCAGGGTATGCAAGGCCAGAGAGCAAACCTTGTCAGAGCACGGCTGGAAGGTCGCGGCGTCGCACCCAGTCGCAGGGTCAAAGGTGTGGATGCTGGCCAAGATCGAGTTGGCGTCGAGACCGGATCGAACGACAGACCCTCCATTGACGTTTGAGGACGCATAGAGCTGGTTGGGGTTCCAGTAGCTCTGGAGGAAGCAAAGGGCGTTGGCAGCCTGGGTGGTGTAAGTCGACGCACGAGTCGAGTCGCCGAGAGCAGTAGCAAACTTGGCACCCTCACGGAGCGCACGGTGCTGGACAGCAGTAGTGAAGAAAGACGAGCCTTGAACTTCCTCCCACAAGTCGAAGCCTACAGACGGTTGGTACAAATTCAGAAGCATAAACTGAGCACATACCAGTCTGGTTCCAGTACTGAGCAACATAGTCCAAGTCAAGCTTGACGAGCGGCCAGACAGTGCCGGTCACGTAAGAATTGGTGGTGCCCAAAAAGTTGGCATACGTGATCATTGTGGTCGCTCGGAGCTATGATTCATCAGTACAGGCGCAAACTTGGCAAGAACATCACTCACAGCTGGGCCATCACGTTGCGGCCGACCCCAAGCACCAGTAAAGGCGGACTCGTCAATGTTGAACTTGGGCTCACCCAATCCTCCAGAAGAGACACTTCCAGAAGGGTTGGAGACCTGCTGGATGCGTCCTTGCGAGGCAATCCAGTTCTGGATCTGGGTGTTCAGGGTGGTATCGCGGCCTTGAGTGTATTGGTCGACCAAGAGCTTGAACACAAGCGACGAGTCACGAGTCCATGCGTAAACGTACTGCACAAGGATAAGTAATAGCTTGAGGATTCAGGGATGAGTCTTACGTCAGGGTCCCTGCGTAATACATTAGTAAACAGAAGCCCCTAATTTTGGATTGAACTTACGTCTTGGACGGAGAAGCAATAACAACACCAGATTTTGCACCTTGGTCCTTGGAGCCATCGGCGCCAATGTTGGCCTATAGTGCGTTAGCGAAATTCTACCTTGAACCCAAGGCTACACACCAAAAGTCCTGCCTTGGCAATAGGGGTTTCCGTCGTAATGTAGCTGTCAATTGATGACTGGCGACGGTCGATACCTGGGACGAGAGCGAGAGCCGCAACGGCAAACGTAAAGGCAGTAGCGAGGACACGCATCGTTGGAAAGGATGTGTTGGTAAAGAGCGGTTGCCGGCAAGAGTATTTATATTGGTGGTACCGAACAAGTTTGACGTATGTAAAATAAGAAACGAGTGTGTGAGTTCCAAAAGATGCGTCTAGCTTTGCCGGTGTCGTTCGACGCGAAGGTCGGGAAGAGGCCTGTCGTAGTCACGCTCGTGTGGATCAGGGGCTTGAGTGGGTCACCTGGTCGTCAGCAATAGGGGCACGATCGTGTAAGAACTCTGATTGGGTGTCGCACATATTGATGGAACAGATTCTGGAACTGCCGATCGGCTGAAGCTGGAAGACTTGCAGACAGATACACGTGAGCGACGTCAATACCATGCGTACCGAACCGGTTAGCTCATACCCGGAGGAGGAATGACCAGTCCAAATGAAGATCAGCCTCCATTTGGGGAGATCATTTGCGAATATACACATCATTGCTCGGAGACCTCATGACTGACTAGAAAGTTTCTTGCGAAGGTTGTTTCTCCGAAGGTTCTGGGAGACTGTTCGTAGAATCAAGTGATAAATTAACGTGAGTAGTATCATGACTCTAATCGGGCAGTCTTGTGTTGACGGTTGGCCTGCAACAAGTCAGTACAACATAGCCAAATGAGCATGAAACCTACGAGTTTGTGCTTTTTCACAGATTCATCCTTTTTGGTTGCAATTTTTGTTTCTATGACGCCTGTCGGAGTTTCGTTGGCAGCCTTGCGTTCTCTTCGACGCTGTCGTTTTGCACTTCGGCGATCTTTTCTGGGCACACGAGGTTCGGTCTGTGTGGATGTAAGAGCATGCAGTACTACAAAAATTTGAAGACTCGCCGGTGAAACCTTTTCCCTCGGGGCCATGCGCACTGATTCGTCCAGCGCAGCAACCAACAGCCTTGGGTCCTCGTCGCCGTCTCCTACACGGGACGCCAGAGTCTCGAACCGTTTCATTCTCCGCAAATGTGTCTAAGAGCGATCAATAGATGCATTATTGTCTAATACGCTACTTACTGACGAAGCAACATGCACCGAGATCATCTTGGCATGCTTGAGTTCTTTTCCGGGACATATTATACACAACCTTGCATCGGAGCCCTCAGGCGCCGGATAGAGTGGGTCGGACAAGGCATCGGTAACAGTCATTGGTGGTGCCAGGTCCTCCTCCTCTTCCTCACCCTCACTCTCTTCCTCCTCGCTCCCTTCAGATCCAACACTCCCCTCTTCATCACTCTCATCTCGTTTTCGTTTTCCGGCCTCTTGGAAGCCCTCGTCCTCCGACTCGCTCAAGTTTACAGAACCTTCGGAACTAGAGCCCGAATCGGACTCATCCGAGTCGGTGTCATGGGCTGCCAGCACTTGATCATCTTCGACTCCGTCTGCCTCGTCTTTTTCTCTCTTGCGTATTCGCTTGTTGATTCGTTTGAACATGGTCCTAGAAGTAGGTGATGGTTAGATGTCGTTAGTTTGAAGTAAGCGCCAGGCGCTTGTGGCAATAGGGTGGCGTTTTAGGTGGCGTGGGGCGTCGCACGGCTGAAACACCACTCTACATTGTCCAAAAAAAAATAGGAGAAAGATATTTCATGCCTTGAGTGCCTCCTTTGTGTGTATCGGTAGCACAACCAATAGATATGCCCGCAGAAATTTGATAAAACGGGCTGCTCGCGCTCTTGTCAATCAATATGTATATCTCTCGAGCCTTGAAAACTTAGGCCGGCCGGCCGGCTTGCGTTTTCGCCTCTGTGATAAGATGCGGGCCGCTCGGCTCGCGTCTTTAACACTTGGGGTCGCATCCTTCAACGATCGAGGCGCATAAATTGGCCCCTGAAACGGCCAGACCCAGTCTTTCCCTCCGTATTGACATAGTCTCCGTCTAATGCGCTTCCTCTCCAAACACGACTGGTCATCCCCAATTCGTTCGACCAGTTGCTTCCGATCGACTTTCACTGAGCGCTATTCAAAAATATGCTCGCTCGGTTTGTCGGGAAAAAATTTCCCTCTACCTGATTCGAACAAGTGGCCTCGTCATGTGCGCTTACACGTACTAGTGACGCGCTCTACCACTGAGCTAAGAGGGAGTTATTGAAGATTCTTGCAGGCTGCTATAACGACCCACTTACTGTGGCCCGCCGCTCTTACACAACATGCGCTCCGATTGTATGTACTACAATCAGCTTGAGAATAAAGCATGCTTGCCGCCAAGGTGTTGTCGGCCTGATTTACTGGAACTCCTGGTTGGAAAGGAACAAACTCGATAATATCAAGCCACTCATGTTCTTAAGCGCCACCACCTTCTACACTCAGCGACTAGTATATTTTAACAGGAGATGTGAAACTAGATCCACGCTACTATTTCAGCACTTCCATGCTAGCTGTGTGCGCCAGGTCTGTGTAAAAGAATACTGAGCATGTCTCTAAAACAGTGTGCATATACCCATCTTAATGCATGATTCCTTGAGCTGGAACTTACCCATTAAATAGCAAACATTGATGATACAAAGATTAGTTACTATACTACTCTACAACCATCCATGTCTAAATTCAGCGTACGGGGTGCTTATGCCCAAGCTCCCACCTTCTATAAGAATCACCAGTGCACACATGTGTACGCACCGGCCGACATCGTGCAATAAATAGCGTCTGGGCCTACACATATATATAGCTACAGACGACGCATAAGTAAGCTTAAATCTACCCATTTTTTAGGTAGCTACCTTGAATCAACTCGATCAGAATCTTCGGCGCGTCCTCTAGATATATCTCGAGTGTGGAATATCACTTGTGAGACAATTCTTGTCTCAAACCATCTGCAGTTCGACTACCGGCCATGCATTAGCTAGGTTAAGTACCAAGTGCTGCAGGTTGGGCATATTGGCAAACGCATGTAAATCTTCATAGGTGGCCATTTGGTGGGTCCACCTGAGCACTCGGACACTCGAAAAGGTAGATGCTAGAAGGCTGCATCCTTCTGCGGCACCATGCCCGGTGGCGTTGATGGCGACAGACTCAACCGAAAGTCGCTGCAGGGGGAGCCTAACAAGCAGTTGTATAGTCTCCTCGTCTACGTAGATAATACAGCCGCCTTCCTGTATATCCAAGGGGCCAAAATGGAGGACAAGTTCGGTAATGTTTGGGGGAAAGCGATTCAACATGGCAGCAAGGCGAAGGAGGAACCCGGAAACGTTGTAAGATTTGTCTTGTTCGTCCGTACTGAAAGCGTCAGAGAACGAGCACTTGAAGGAATCGAGCCTATTAAACATAGTTGGCACAAACTCCCAAATAGACTCAACCGCACTAGGACAAATTTGGTCAAAGTCTATGGCCGTAAGCGCAGGAAACAAGGCAGAAGGAAGCTTTGCCATCTGATTATACCCTTGAGAGCTTCCCCATATCTTCAACTGCTCAAGGTTTCTCATTTGCCCAATGTACGGGAGGTATGCGACCAGGAAATTTAGAGGAATAGACAGATGTCGAAGTGACGAACCAGGCCATAGGAACGCTGGGGCGTAATCAATTTCATCGTATTCGGGTGACGCATATTGGTCTTGTCTTGACCCGTATCCTGAAACAAGTAAAGGGGTAAAATCTAGGGCAACCAGGTTTTGACAAGTCTTTGACAGCAAGTGAAGGGTAGCCGAAGTAATGCGAGGTGACAACCGGCCCATTAGAGAGCTGATCGTGAGCGTTCTAAGAGCAGGAGAACAGAAAGCTCGGATCCACGGATAAGAGTCGATCTCAGAGTACATCTCGTGTGGTGGCTCGAGGGTTAGTACCTCCAAGTTGGGCAACAAAATGTGCCCAGCATCGACGTAGTCGAAGAGCACTTTCCATCCCCAAACCAGCTTCGGGTCCTGCGACTGCACAAAAAGGTCCAAGCGCCTTACATGAGGAGCGTATATGTTAAAGCGTTCAAAGTCTGTCTCGGACAACGGTCTTGACAAGGACTATTTGTACGGGCTTAGTCGCTCGCCAACCCCAAAAAAGAAAAACGCTTACTATGGAGCCACTGTATTTTGCAAGACGTTTTTCGAAGATTTCATCCGAGAAGCTACATGGCAAAAACTGGAACAACGGACTTGCTCCTGGTATCGCCCTCCAGATATAAGGTATGAATGCATCAAAGAAAGCTTTGGACGTCGACGCCAATCGTGCAAGATTCCTAACCTCGACGAATCCCGACACCAAGCAAACAAGCTCAGATATTTGAAGTACTCTTGCTGAGGCCGTAGTCATGGTAGATGTTCAAAAGTGCAGCTTGAACAAATTTGACACTTGTGCAAAAAGCTGTACAAACACCACCGAACGGTTTCAGAGACAAAGACAAATGTCATTGTCGGTTATCCTGTTAGAGTGAATCAGTGCCTGGATATTGAGATCCAACTCTTTTGCAATTCAGCCTAGTACAACCCAAACTACTTGTACAAGACGGGCAAGCTAGCATTTGCGGCCATTCACTCACTCCATGAATCATGGACAGGAGCTTTCAGAGGATTTCAACGAGTTGAATAATACCAAAGGCAAACCGGAAAGATTAAAAAAACCAACCAGTGCTGATTTTGCTGAACAACGTGGCTGGTGGCTATGACCTCACTGAAGCGCCACTGACAAGAGATCTAGGGCCGCCCGTGGCTTGGCAGCAGCAACACGGGCCGGGGAAGTTCCGTCAGATTATGATGTTCCACACTGTAGCTGATCTTGGCTGGGGCGATAATCGCTCAGGCTTGTCTGCGCTCCAAGTACTGCTACACTACGTCAGGTAAGACCGGCCGTCTGTCTTTAGCAAGCCCGACCCTTTAGCGGTCTATATCTGACTCTATAGCCCCCCGTTGTCCAGGTTTTTCCTTGATGTAAACTCAACTGACAAAATGCTTCTTTATCTGCCCCTTGGCTTTTCATATCCACATCACTTTTCTGCCTACTTAAACCCCTTCTTCCATGCTGTGAGCGTGTTCCACACCAGTACCCTCCAAGTCGTACCACCATTATTCTCATGACTCGTGGTCTACTTTTTATTCTACCGCTCTTGGCGTCTTCAGTGACGGCCACTTCCAACCAGCAACTCTGGTTCACAGCCTACACTGGTGCCTTTTCAACTTTCACATTCAACGGAGGCACACTCTCCAATGTTTCTACCACCTTTGATGCGGGCTATCAGCCAGGTTGGCTCGCAAAGCATCCATCATTGAAAGTTTTGTACACCCCTGCGCGTCCTGCAAATGCACCAGGTATTATTAATGCTTGGACGTACGACAAGGACGGAAAGGTCACCAAAATTGCTATGGCGCGCACCAACGGAACGGGTTCTGTTCATTGCGAGGCGTCTGGAGATGGCAAAACACTGGCTGTACCTAACATGTAAGTCAGTTTCAGAAGATATTTGTTACTGAAGATTGACTTCGAGTCAGCGGTGGGGCTAACTTGGCCGTCTTTGCCCTCCGATCAAACGGCACATTCGCGAATGACCCCACGGCCGTATTCACTTTCCCGTTCTACCAAGTTGGACCAAATGTGAAGGAGCAATCCGCTTCGCGCCCTCACCAAGCTCGGTTTGACGGGTGCTCGCGATATATGTATGTCCCGAATCTTGGCACAGACCGCATGCACGTCTTCAAGGTGCTCGGAGCTGGGAGTATCCGGCAACTCGACGATGTAGTGCTACCTTCTGGAACTGGCCCACGGTATGTGTATTGGAATAATTGTTGAGCGTACTATTAAATACACGATATAGCCATCTAGCCTTCTGGCCGCCCGCTGGGCCATCACTGTACCTGTACCTCGTCAACCAGCTCTCGAACACTGTCATGGCGTTCAACATTTCGACGGACGCGCTCGGTGCAAGACCAAAGTTATTCCAGGAGATATCTACGCGGGGAGCTGGGCTGCCTCGATCTGCTCCTACGATCGACATGGTTGCTGCAGAGGGTGTTGTTTCTCCTGATGGTACGCACGCTGTTATTATGAAGCGTAGGACCCCATTATGAACAGCCTTGTAGCCCGGTTCTTGATTGTGTCGAATCGCAACGACACTTCACGCCCAGATGATACGCTGGCTTCATTCGCCATCAATCCATCCTCTAAATCGAAACATCTTACATTTAAGATGCTGGCCGGTACAGGTTGGTGACTTTGGTTTATAGAGTAACCGCAGCTCAAGTCTGCGCATATAGGCGGCAAAAATCCTCGTGATCATGCGATAGACCCGACGGGCAAGTACATCGCAGTCACCAATCAAGACACTGGGATTACTGTTGTTGAGCGAGATGTCAAGAGTGGTAAGCTCGGGGGCGTAGTTGCGACTTATGCTGCCAAGTCGCCGGTGGCCGTTCTTTGGCGCCCATGGTTTTAACGATCAATATCGTTTTGAAAGATGATGGCATATGTGTAGCTTCTTCAAGAACTCTCTTGCTTTTCAGTTCCTTTTGGACAATAGGCGAATAGTAATCTATGTTATTTCTAAAAAACAAAGTAACAGAACAGTATGCATCGCATCTACAAACCCTCCAATTTCACAATCTCATCATCAGGATCGTATCCCCATCCCTGTATATCATAAACACCAAGGTACCCAAAGAAATTGATAACTGGAAAAGCAAACCACATTCCCCACTCCCTCGCCACCCCAACCCACCAGCCCGAATCCTTCCGAGCGCGTCCTTGGCTCTCGGCATGCTGAACGAAACGATGTACACGTTCGACCCGTTTGGCCTGGTACTCCCTTGCCCAGAGCTCCGCGCTCAACCCGACTTTGTTCCGCATACTCCTTCCCCGTTTAGCTAAATTTGCCACCTCGCGTGCGCGTTGTTCGAGTGCAGCCACGACGCGTGCGATGAGTACAGAGTCTTCGACGCCCATGCCAACTCCTTGAGCGGCGAATGGTGGCATTGCGTGTGCTGCGTCGCCTACGAGCACGATTCGGCCTTTTGGGCTGTACCAGTGTTCTGGTAGAGGAGAGAGTCGGAAGACGGGCCAGTAGTAGATCTTTTCTGTCGCGCGTATGAGATCGGGGAGCGGGGCAGGATGTTTGCCGTATGTCTCTAGTAGACTTGCCCGGACCGACTCGGGATCTGGTTCGGGTTCTTCAGCTGGCGGAGGATTTCGTGGTGTACGAGAAGAGAACCAGTGGACGTGCGAACGGTCGGCGGTTGCATAGGAAATGGCAAAGAGACCTTCGTGAGGAGATATAGTGCGGATGCTTTGGTGTTGGGAGAGAGGTTCGAGAAGGGCCGCAGGGATTTTGGACGAGGGAACGACACCGTAAACGGTCGTAACACCCGAATAGACTGCGCGAGATGTTGAGGTCTCAGAGTCGGTGCTTGTTTCCGGGTGGATTTGTCGTCTCGTAAATGAATGAATCCCATCTGCACCAATAAGCAAATCTCCCTTTGCCTCTTCACCATCATCAAACCGAACCGTCACGCCCGACTCATCCTCCTCGAACCTCTCCGCCCGTTTCCCATAAACAATCTTCAACCGTCCCTCCTTCTCATACTTTTCCATAGCACTTAACAAACCCTTCAACAAATCGCTCCTCAACACACGCATCCCAATCGAGCCACGGGCATACGGATCCGACGCCCCGCCATACCGAAACACGCCTATACGCGCCCCGTCTTGGTTCTGGAACAACACACTAGGTGTCGCGCCTGCGAAAGAAAGAGGCGCGACGCCAAGTCTGTCTAAAAGTCTGTGTGCGTTGGGTGAGATGTTGAGCCCGCCGCCGATGGTGGTGGGTTCGGGTCTGAGTTCGTAGATTGTTATGGTTGGGAGTGTTGTTCGTTGGAGGATGGCTAGTGCTGTGAGGGGTCCACATATTCCGAGGCCGAGGATGAGGATGTGGTTTACGGGAGCGTCTAGTTCTTCAGAGACGAGAGACATTTTTTTGAGCTAGCAAAAGCCAAGAGGTGGAGAGCTTCTAAAGTCTGCTTATAAAGTTGCAAGCAAGGCACACGAGGAACACGAGGCGAGCGTGCCAGCAAGACTCTAAATTGCCTGGTTGGGGAGAAGACCAGAACAAGGAGCCAATTTGTGCTAGTTTCGGGTTGATCACTCGATGTAGCCGCTATCATGACGTTTTGGCTGTTCGTCATCGGCAGGCACAAATGCTAGTTGTTTCGAGGCACACTCGTTTCTGGTCGCGTGGCTAGAGTGGCTACCACGAGTCGGTTGCTATTCTGTTTCAGTCGCCATATTCAGTGGGTATCCGCCGGAAGGTATACATTCAAGTTACACACATCCATACATATTTTAAGTATAGTATAGCAACAACAGAGATATCAGACCCCACACACACAACACACAAGAGACGCAGAGTGCAGTTGTTACAAGTTGAAGCGAGAAAATGTGCCGATTCAGATAAGAAAGGAAGGAAGACGGAAACCTACACAGATAATCCCAAAATGGAAGTAGTTGAAACTGAAAGTCACGAACGAGGCGCCAGAAGTGTCAAGGATAAAGGAAACCTGTTTCCACGTAAAACGTATATAACCCTCGAGGGTAGGAACGTTTGTCTTTGTCTCCTCGCGCTCGGCTAGAGGACTATATCGGGTGGGTGGCAAAAAAAAACCATGCAATAGTCAGTGCCGTGTTTTTTCTTTTGATCTCTTGTGCATATAAAGCTCACCGAACTCGTCTCCTTGATGTGCTGCGACGTACTCTACGCCCAGGTCGTTTGGTCCTAGGTCTGAACCTGGGACACCGTTGGTAAGTTGTCGGACGATGTAGTCTGCGATGGTCGGCGCGCCTGCGAGGTCGAATCCTGGACTGGGCTCTTTGCAGTGGATGATGAGAACTCGGAGGCCTTTGAGTGCGTCCTTTAGGGAGTCCGAGTCCGAGTTGGGGGAGATGGTAGGTTGGAGAGACAGGTGAGTTGCTTTTCGTTTCAAGCTCCGTGTAGCTGGAGGATCTGCAGGCGGACTAGCAGATTTCGCGCGTCTCGAACGTGGTTTCGGGACTGAAGCTTGTCTAGCCGCAACGACTTCTCTTGCCAAGACGCGCATTTCCTTTCTGACTTGTTCGACGCCTAGGTGTCCGAATAAGTGGGCTGTTGGTCGACCGGCTGGCCATGAGCATTCGAGGAGGATTGTGTGTAGGTTGGAGGATGTGAAGAGGTTGGCGGTTTGTTTCCATATTGGGAGGAGGAGGGGACGGGATGGACAGTCAGTTGGGATGTCGAGTGGGACTGGGTCAATAGGTAAACTGTCCACTGTCGAAGCTGGGGTCAAAGTCGGCGTCGACTGAGGAGGTGAAGGAGGTGCGTCCAGATCCGGATCGGCCTCGACGTCTCCGAAAAAGAGAAACTCGTGCAGTGTAGGAACATGTCGAACGAAAAACGCAGAAGAGCGGTATACGTCTGATTCATGACCTGCACACGAGCCGCCATGGGACACCGGGACGACTCGTACCCGGACACTGTCCATCCCTATTCCGAGGTCCGCATAGTCGGCGTTTACGGCCAAGGATCGGAGCTGTCCTCCCTGCCCACCGTCCCAGCCGACGATGCTAGGCCAACACCGACCGGGGGCAAATATACACCGGTAGAGGTCGTCTAGGACACCTTGAGCGCCGAGTATATGTTTCGTCGGACCTGGGAGGGACCCTGCTGAGATGATGAGGGATGCTACATGGTCGAGGTGGGCGTGGGTCAAGAGGTATGCTTTGAGGTGGGTGTATACGGCGTATGCTCTGTCGGTGGGTGATAGCTTTGATTTGGAGAGCGAGGAGAAGAGGTGTGGATGGGATGTGCTTAGGAGCCGTTTGAGTGCTCCGTAGCCTGAGCCTGCTTCTAGGCCCAATATCCCAGCGTCCCAGGGCTGGTCGCGTGGTTTGCAGAGGTAGCTGTGATAAGCTTAGCTAGAGCGATAATAGAATATCCTGCATGATACGTACCCAGAGAGATTCGTCTCATCGTTGCCTCCGCCGCTCCCAACGACGACGAGGTCAAACTGGCCTGCCGGAGCCGAGATACGTCTTCGTTTGACTTTACGGGCTGACATGGCTAGAGTTCTTGCCTAAAAAAATGAGGAATTTAAATACGAGCGAGGGTGAGTCGAAGCCCTGTCGAGGCTGTTCAGAGACCAAGGAAAGAGTGAGATATGAGAGGGGCGAGGTCTGCCTGCAGGCCAAAGTGTTTGGGAGAAAGGAGTGGTGGGGGGCGGGGGGATGAGAGGCGGAAGGCTTGGCGCCGGGCGCTTGTAAACACACTGGCTTGTCGCTGCCGACGACCACGGCCATGAACGACCCTACGCCGCGGCCGACGGAGAGTCTGCTGAATATAGTGCGGGCGCAAATATCGTTTCTGCTGTCTAGTTTAAATGAAGATAACTTTGATCGGTTCCAGCTTGAGATTCGCTCGGTGCGTTTGGACTTGCATTTGGGTTTTCGGTAGTAGACTGACGCAACATGGTAGTTGTGCGAGCAGAACGGGGCCGAGTCGTATGTAGGCCTGCTGAGGCGGCTGATTGCGGCGTGCTACCCACGGTTGGCGACGGGGGCAAGTGGAGACAGCCAATGGGGACTGACGCTGCGGCTGCTGGTGCAAGAGATCCAACGGTTGGCGCGGGATCCGTTTCTGGCTGACCGGCTGCGGGATGCGCTGGAGCGAGGCGAGGGCGAGGTGTTCCGCACGCTCGACCTCTTCCGTCTCCTCGACCGAGTCCCGCTCCGCCCGCTCGAGCACCTCGTCCTCGCCTCGGTCTTTGTCGCCAGCCCGCGCCCCGAGTTTGCCTCGGCCGCCGCACAGATCGTCCACGCCGAGCTTGAAAATGCCGTGCTCGCCCTCTGCGCCCGTCCGTCGTTTGACTCGGGGGACATGAGCCTCAGTCAGGCGGCAAAGCTCCTCGCCAACTTGCTCTCCGACCCTCCGCCCGACGCACCTGTTCTCGACCATTCAGAGCGCATCGCGTTGTTGACGGCTGCTCATGCCAAGTATGGACCTGATAACCTGGCGCCCGTGTTGCGGACCGTGTTCCCGACGTTGAGTCTTCCGCCGGGCACGTCGCTCGTCCAAACCCTCGTCCAGCTCGGTCCGGATATCACAGCCGATCAGGAGACCGTGCGCGCTCTGCTCACTCGGTTTGGCATTACCGACCAGACTCCGCCGCGCGATTCTCAGGTGGTGGAGATTGTCGCTACCCTGGCTAGGTATGCCGCCGAGGGCAAGCAGTTGTGCGATGTTGGAGCTCTCGTCCGTGCTCTGTCTAGCTTTGTGCGTCTCGCTTTACTCCTTTCTTTCATTGTTTAACATTTTCACAGCCTACACCCATCCACTGGGCCACCGCAATTCTCGCCTTTGACCGACTCGAACGCCCAGGAGTCGACACCGCCACCCTTAAACTCCTCATTGCCATTCTCCTCAACTCGCCCCGGGACGTGCCCGACATACCTCATGCCGTTACCGGTTTCTGGGCGCCCTGGCAGAACCCCCTCTGGCAACTCCGTCTTCTCGACGCACTCTTGTCCTTGCCCAATGACACCTTTAATTTTGTCTCTCTTCCTGGACGAAGGATCGTCACCGTCGACGATGTAGCCGGCGCGAGTCCCACGATCAAAGCACTAGCAGCAAACGTGCAAAGCCACACATGGAACGAACTCATGTTGATCGAAACATTGACTAGACTCGGGGACGAGGGTTCTCCCGAAGTTCAGTCGTATGTCCGAGAAATGATGGACAAGGCTGTTAAAATCAGCGCCGAGTTGGTTTACATGGGGCTATTGCAAGTCTCGGTGAGTATTTTTTGTGATGAGCATTTTGTGCAATGCGAGGCTGACAGGCGGCTTGCAGAAACCCTGGAATCAAACTCAACAAGAGTATTCGTCCAAGTTGCTCACCATGTTCCTAAACGGCCACCCGAACCATCAACTCGTTTTTATGCGCATCTGGCAAATCGAGCCTACGTACCTCACCAAAGCGTTTGGAGAGTACTATGCAGACAACGCATTGAACATCACGCGTATCCTCGACGTAGCTCAGGACCTCAAGGTGCGTATCAACTAGTCCATTTTGAGCCATTAGCCAACCCATACATGGCAGATTCTCGACTCGCTCTTGGACGTCCGTCCGTTTGATTTTGCTCTCGACGTCGCGGCTCTCGCTTCCCGTCGTGAATATCTGAACCTCGACAAGTGGCTCGCGGATAATATCGCGACTCACGGTGCTGAATTTGCGCATGCGGTGATTGCGTTTTTGGAAGTCAAGGTCAAGGGCGAGATTGCGCGCAATAGCGTTGGTGGTGAACAAGCTCCTGAAAGTCGGACGATGCCGTTGAATCCGCAGACGATTGCTATTTTTATTCGAGTTTTGAAAAATAGGTTCGTTTTTGGTCACCTTTTAGGGGAGCTGGAGCTGATGAGGTTGTGGGTTAGCGGATTGACGTTGTCGGGTGAAGACGCCGAGTATTTTGTGGAGATTCGGAACCAGTGTCTCCAGCTCCATCCGCGTCTTATGAACCTTACGCCTGGGAGCGATGTGGAGCCTGGTGTGGCGGTGGTCAGCTTTCCGACCGACGTTGAACAAGAGGTGGAGAATATCTACAAGGAGATGTACGAAGACAAGATTAGCATCGAGCAAATGGTCGCGCTCCTCCAACGATCCAAGGCCTCTTCGAACTCACGCGACCTCGAAGTGTTTGCGTGCACCCTCCATACTCTGTTCGACGAGTACAGGTTCTTTGCACGGTATTATCCTGCTCGAGAGTTGCAGATAACTGGGTACCTCTTTGGTTCATTGATCCAGTATCATCTCGTGGATTATATCCCACTTGGAATCGCTATCCGATACGTCCTCGACGCAGTCCGC
>JAYRCO010000451.1:0-23237 GCA_037042815.1 Ceratobasidium papillatum | reverse complement strand
TCTCGTCTGTTTCGTTCTCCTCTGACAGTTGCCGCATTGTCTCTGGCTCATATGACAAGACAATCCGAGTCTGGGACGCTGAAACAGGTGCTCCAGCTGGCAACCCACTTGTTGGTCATTCAGGCTGGGTCTCGTCTGTTTCGTTCTCCTCTGACAGTTGCCGCATTGTCTCTGGCTCATATGACAAGACAATCCGAGTCTGGGACACTGACACAGGCGCTCCAGTTGGCGACTCACTTGTTGGTCATTCAGGCTCGGTCTTTTCTGTTGCGTTCTCCTCTGACAGTCGCCGCATTGTCTCTGGCTCATATGACAACACAATCCGAGTCTGGGACGCTGAAATAGGCGCTCCAGTTGGCGACCCACTTGTTGGTCATTCAAGCTGGGTCAGGTCTGTTGCGTTCTCCTCTGACAGTCGCCGCATTGTCTCTGGCTCAGATGACAAGACAATCCGAGTCTGGGACACTGAAACAGGCGCTCCAGTTGGCAACCCACTTGCTGGTCATTCAGGCTCAGTCTGGTCTGTTGCGTTCTCCTCTGACAGTCGCCGCATTGTCTCTGGCTCAGATGACAACACAACCCGAGTCTGGGACACTGACACAGGTGCTCCAGTTGGCGACCCACTTGTTGGTCATTCAGGCTCGGTCTTGTCTGTTGCGTTCTCCTCTGACAGTCGCCGCATTGTCTCTGGCTCATATGACAAGACAATCCGAGTCTGGGACGCTGAAACAGGCGCTCCAGTTGGCGACCCACTTGTTGGTCATTCAGGCTCGGTCTCGTCTGTTGCGTTCTCCTCTGACAGTCGCCGCATTGTCTCTGGCTCATATGACAACACAATCAGAGTGTGGAGCAATTACAACATCACCTCAACGGAAGATCCACTTGTAGAAGATCTCAAAGCCCAGTCTGAACTCCTCTCTTTGCTCACCGTGCTCCCCATCAGCTGCGATCAACCTGTCTCGCCGGGAGAACCTGAAAATGCAGCTCAGGCTTCACTCAGTTGTTCTCACCAGAATGTTAGCCGCTTTATGAAGCATTGCAGCGCTGACGGCTGGGTCTCTACACCTTCTGGCGAGCTACTTTTTTGGCTACCGCCAGAGTATCGCCGACCTGAGCTTGACGACTCGCTGTTTGTGATATCGGCTGAGCCAGTGCCACAGCCTGTGTGGCTTGATCTTTCACTATTCAACCACGGAACAAACTGGACGAAAGTATCCGAACCTGCTACAGAAACTGCCGCAATGTGAGGTAGCTCATTTCGCTACCCTAAATCCACTTTCCAATCTCATGTTGGTTGAAATCACATGCTTTTTCAGGCCTTAGCGTACATTCTCAGTCAAGATAGCGGAAGGTTTCAATCTGTATCTGCACCCTTTGTAAATATTGTCTCATGTATGTTGGACATATTTATTGATGATGTTCGCTCGAGCTATCGTAGCAAATTTATACCTTAGCATCCATTTAAGCGAGATTTCCAATCACAGATAAAGTGCAACATTATATTTTATCATTGCAGTCCTAGTGCCGCGCTTTTTTGTGTTGGTCAGCCAGGCTTTCTGTTCAAGTGTAGCGACAGCCTCGCCGATCCAAATGTTGAGAGTTTAGTAACTTCGATACACTATTGATTCTGAAGATGCATAGCGAATAGTCTATGCGCCCTAATAAAACCTACCTAATCTCTCGGACTCTAGTCCCGCCAATGAACATAGTGTATGAGGAGCGGGGAAGTTAGGTATGCCTTATTGCCGTTTTCATTATTCTTTGCCAAACAGAAAGCTCAGGGCCTCGGCGCCAAATCACCCAACCGGGTACCACACACACAGGAGGAGAATTTATCATACATGGCATATACCATTCGAATCGGCTCGCTGAGGCGAATCCAACAGTGTAGATACGATTTTAATACGATGTGTTTGGGCTGCATACATGGGAAAAGGGGGCGAACAAGGGGACTAAGCAACCCCCTAGATAGTTACTAAAATTCCGTATGCACAGAAGCTCCATGTATATATCTTATGACTTCATCGCTTAGTTTGAGATAATTAGGTCGCTGTACCAGTGAGTAGTACTCTAAACAGGGAAGGGAGATGTCGGCGCTTATGGATTTTGGCTCTCATTTTGGGCACCGCTCACCGGCACAGCAGTCTAGTTATCTCAAACTAAGCGATGAAGTCATCAGATATATACATTGAGCTTCTGTGCATACGGAATTTTAGTAACTATCTAGGGGGTTGCTTAGTCCCCTTGTTCGCCCCCTTTTCCCATGTATGCAGCCCAAACACATCGTATTAAAATCGTATCTACACTGTTGGATTCGCCTCAGCGAGCCGATTCGAATGGTATATGCCATGTATGATCACTTCTCCTCCTGCGTGTGTGGTACCCGGTTGGGTGTTTTGGCGCCGAGGCCCTGAGCTTTCTTGTTTGGCAAAGAATAATGAAAACGGCAATAACTAAGCTCAGACTGGTTACTCACCAGCATGTCGGGCCACCAAAAGCCTAGCCAGTACGTGTCCATCACCACGCATATGTTTAAGCAGAAGGGCATCAGCATATACGGAGAATTTGATTGGTCAGACGAGCCCTCTTCGGCGTAACGATACACCACCATAATCAGGTGGCTCCTGGCGAGAATCAAAGGAGTGATCGACATAACCAGCTCAAAAACTTCGTTGGCTGATTACGTGGCACCGAATACGCGCATGACGACACCAAACACGAAGTAAATTACGCATGCCACAGTACATATATCGTAAACACCAACAAGCTCGTATCTATCGAAACAAACAATTCGGAAAGATGAAACAACAGAAAAAGAACCGTACGAACCAGACCTAAGCATCCACCTTTTTAGGCACAGGCTCGCTCTCATCAACCGTTTTCACCTCCTTCTTCAGTATTTGCACATGGTTCGCTGGGAACCACCCTTGCTTTCCTTCCCTCGTTCGACCCCTGAACCACTCCCCGCCCTCGGTCTTTCCAACGATCGCCACCAAGTCCCCTCGCTTCAACGCCAGCTCCACCGGATCCGTCGTCGTAAAGTCGAATATCGCAGTCGCGAACTGCACCTTGGACATGTCGACCTGATCGACTGCACCAGGCGGAGGAGGTAAACGCGCAGAGAGCGCTCGTACGAGTTTGTGCATCAGGTACGGTAGACCGAAAATCGCAAGCAGAATGACGATAAACGGCTTTTTGCTCGGTCGAGGTGCCCCGTTGTTTCCACCACTGTCCCCTCGCATAAACCGGCTAAAGTCATCCGCCATCGACCCCTTTCGCTCACCCCTCCACCATCCCCTCAGCCACCCAACAAGTCCAAACACCCCCGCGACCTGTCCCAACAGATTTCGTAACTGGCTCAACTGGTCCGCCACACCCAGAATCGCAAAGATCGAGCTCTGAGTCGCCATAAACGATGAATCGAGCATCTGCGCAAACGACGTAAACGTTCCGACCACGTTGCCGAGAAGACCAAACGCCTGCTGAGTTGACGCGGCGACGGATTGTGTCAAGCTCGGATCCATCCCGTTCATGCCCATACCCATGCCCATGCCCATGCCCATCTGAGGTTGGCCGTACATTCCGCCGTAAGATCCGTACATCCCACCGCCACCGTATCCTCCGTATGATCCTCCATAGCCGCCACCGCCATATGATCCGAAGCGGTTGTATGGGGAGGAATAGGATGAGCCGTAGGAGTTAGCGGAATAAGGGGAGAGGGAGGTGAGGGGTTGTTGGACACCGGCAATGCTGTCTGGTCGGGATGGTACTGTCGGTGAATCAGATGATGTAAACGCATTCGAAGATGGCGCGGTAGGTGCGGGTAATGTAGGTGCGGGGGTTACGGGATCCATGACGGGGCCCATGTTGCCAGCACGTTCCCAAGGTTTTGGTGGGGAGCCCATGGTATAACGGCTGATAGAAGACTTTTGTTGAGCCAACGTCTCGCGCTTCGCGAAACAAGATACTTACTGCAGTTGTGGTACAAAATGAGACTAGAAGTCACAGAAAAGCTATGCGACCAGAACAGATTACGAGAATTTCGAGGACAAGCACAGAATTCAGGTATGTCACAAGATAGACCAGCCCCAGAGTACAAGTTTTGTAGCACCAAGCAGTGAAGTGGACGCGAGACGAAAGTGAACGAGTGTCGTGGAGGCAGTCAAGAGCAAACCTGTCTTGGTCAGTCAAATTGACGTGTGGTCTCGGCTACCGGCTCAGCCGAGCCGGTCATGCCGACACAGCCACATGATTTCACATGCCCGCCGCACCGTCAGCACGAGCGAGAATTACCGCGAACGTCAATACGCATACAACGGCGATAGATACCGAAAAATAGAATTTCATGAATTGAAAAATTCTCCTACTTATTGTGGCAATTGCGTCATATCTAGGCTGTTATATACCTAGGAGTTAAAAGGCAACCAATTGGTACACCGCACCTACTGGTTGATTGGCTGGGTACCCCAAGAGGATTCAACAATATGTGATGTGCAAGCTTCGTGTACATCTACTCTCGTTTTGTTTCTCAAGTCATGTGAGATTCACACAAAGAGCAGCAATTACAAAAGCTAGTGGGGTGATAATCACACGCTTAGGCCCCCGAGATTACGTGTTTTATCGTAAGAAGAACTTATGATATATATGCATTGATCCGCAATTCTGAATAATGAGAATATACTTCAAGAGCGCCTCGTGTTCGGGGGCGTGATTGCCGTGCCCGGGTATCAGAGGATGTCTTGATACGACAGGATTATAATGACCTTCGCTGTCTAGTTTCTGATTGATGGAGCTCATGTCATATCCTCGCTCTGGGCTGAACCATTTCTGTTGCTTCCGTCGTGCTCCATAACAATCTCCTCCCTGGGGTTACACGTTTTGGCGCATACAGGCACGTCGAAAGCACTGCTTATGACCATACGCACGTAAGTAAAAGGAAAGCCACCACTCTTGCTTGTATGTTCATCAATCGGTCGCAATGACCCTTGTTTCACAGCCTAAGAAATATGCACATCTGCAACGTTTGGTACTCATCATCTCATAGTGACAACTAGGTCCGATACGAGTATCTCCTCGGCGGAAATTCATCGAACCGGTGCTGGAGCATGTTCGGTTCACCCTATTTCGAAGTCAGTACTGATCTGGCGATGAAGATCAAGAAGGGCAATTCTCATAATTCTATTGGCCATTTCGTCTGTGGATACCTAACAATGATACAGAACAAGGTATTTCGACATGTCCTGAACTCGAACTATCACATTTTTGTTGCATCCGCAGTGTGCTCCAAAAACCATGCGGCTTGACGTAGGCTGCACACACACGGCTCAACATAAAGCAGAGACGGCATCAAGCGCTCAGCACATTCAGCTCTATAAATACCGAGTGGAAACACAGATTGGTTCACTACCCCCATTTCTGATTTGACCCTACCTCCGCTATACTACTACCCATCATTTTTGGACATCTTGCATTGTCGGCTCAACTCGTTCAGGCGGCGTGGAGGTTATGTGGCGACCGTCAGCTGGCCCACTGACGGTGAATAGACCCCCAGAGACTATCTGGCCCGTGGCAAGCTGAAACATCCATCTAGGAGCTGTGCAGTTTAGCAAAACCGTTACCTAGCAGGGCTGCTTGCCGATGTAAGCGGATCTTCCTAGACATGGTCATTATATGCGTGGTTTACACTGCTCATTCTTACTAGATGATGGCTCTACCATCGAAATCCCGCAGCCGGACATCCAGGCTGGAATCGATGAAGCCATGGACCTCTGGGTGACCCACGGTGTCCCTTATCTACCACGCCTAAAGAAGTTTGGAAACCGCGAACGAGTGTGTATCACGTAATCAGTCAAGTAAACAAACACTCAAATACATTTTTCCCGTTCTAGTTCAGCTGGTTGCCCACTATGTGTAAAGAAGGGCAGCGCCAGTTATACGAATACCCTATTGACTATGGAGGTCATAAATATCCTGGGCCATATCGTGTGATCTTCGTTAGGACGTTCAGTGGCAGCAATCCCCAGCGCCAGCATACGAATGTATTTGCTTTTTGCGGAGTGGTAAGCGACCTCTGAATCCCCAGTGAACGGGACGCTGATATCGGATGATACCAGATTGCTCATACAGACAAGAGCAAGTTCAACCATTGCGCTGTTAGATACCCACTTGGTGGGAAGACAGTTGACGGCCAGGATGTTTTAGTTTAGAGTCTTCCTGCTTCGCTCGATATTCTATAAAATTGATGATATGTTTGAAGCCTTCGCTTGAATCAACTCCTGGGTTTGTACAGAACGTCCGAGCGTGGACTACGCAAAGATACATGCTTGAATGTTTCAAGTTATCAGTCGTTCGAGGGTTGACGAAACGACGTGGGTAAGATGAGGGCGATAAACGGAAATAAAAAGAGACAACACCTACAGCCAAGTAAGCCAAGAGTTCAAAGCAACACCTTGAGTCATTAGCTAGAAGTTACGTTAGAATACGCATGTATGCGCTTCAAATATCTTATTGGTCATGACCAGCATCTCCAGGGACGTCGTCTCGAAATCAGCACTGCGTCTCGTCCTCGCGGTGCCTTGAAAGACCATACCAGACTCTCTCGTGCGTCTTCACCTTTTTTTTTTGAATCATGTATATTATAGTCGTTTTGAGGCGAGGCCCTATGGTACGACTCCTATGGACATAAACAATGCGGGAGAAAAAGGAAACAACGGGGCTTCAGACTCTCTACAGGATGCTCTAGCTGTGTTTTATACTAAAATATACTGTGTGCTACGATAAGCTTTAAAAGGAGAAACGGGACTATAAGTCTAACACTTGAGAAGATCAACAAAACGTCTTGTGCGCCGGACATATTCCAGAAGCGCTGTATTACCAGAACGGAGGAGAGAAGAAAAGGGAGATTGAGGTAACGGAAACCACTGGAGGCCAAGACGTGTTGTCGAATGACAGCATATTTCGGGCATTGGAGCACGAAGTGCTTGGCCGTTTCCTGTGCCTGGCCGCAGGCCTGACAGGCAGGCGCGTCTTCACCTTCGGCCACTCTCCTCATTAAGTTCGGCATTTTTGGAGCTTGGAATCAATCTATTCAATCCAGAGATGATCAACCTGTTACTTGGGGTGTTTCAATAGCACAAAGTGAGCTCGAGTTGTTGAATTTGAATTTTGCCGACGATCAAAAATATCATTTCTCAACTACTTGACTCATGTTTGGTCCGTTATTCGCCTGCAGTCCCTGGCAAGGGGGCTGCTACTATAAAATAAGACCGCTGATGTTTTGAATCGAAGTGTAGGCCACTCATAAGCATCGAAATGTGCACATAGAATATGGATTGAGCGCACACGTGATATAGCCGAAGTAGAACCTCCCCATTCAGTACATGCGAATTACTATCGTTTGCGCGTTGGCGTCATGATATCAACAAGCTATTTTGGGACGAAAACGGTGAAGATTTTGTGAATACGCGCCTTCGTTGCTGCCGATATTGCTGACTCGGATACAAAGAAATTTCCTGAAAAAAAGAGCTGGGTACGGAATGCTCAAATAGCTCGCTCAATTCACGTCCAAAATGAGCACATAAGATAAGGAATAAGCATACAGTAAGGGCTAATTGCCGCACACCCTTGGTTAGTGGGTTTGCGGGGCATGCTATGCCTGGGTGTAAACTAGGTGTCTCATTGAAAGTTTACGTGACGCGCGTAGTCTACATGTTTATAGCCATAGCATAGCGTGTTGTGGAGGCAAGCCATATCCGAGAACAGGCCAATGACAGAGAATGAACCACGACTTTATTCACTGATTTTCGATAGAGAAAGCTGGGAGCCAAGAGCCAAGATGACAAACACGACCAAACAAATATGGAGTTGTAGAAGAGTCGTTGGATGTTGGAAGGAGAAGTCGTGGGTGGCTGAGGCAGAGCTTTTGCTATTGAGTAGACTGGACGACAGGTTTCCTAGTAGTCAATAACTGCACAAGAGTCACTGGCTGCATTGGAATGATCTTTGGCTGCATTGGTAAAGTGACCGTTTGAACGGAAGAAGTTCTTGGTTGAATGAGAGGAGAGATCCTTGGCTGTGCAGAAGGAGGGGTTGGTTGTACGACAGGAATTACTAGCTGCATGAAAGAAGTGGCTGGGTGTGCGGGAAATACTGCCTTATCGCCTGGGTGATAGTCGAAGTCAACAACGACCCTGATTCCTACGAGACCGGTTCATAATAACTAACGCCTTCAAAGCCGCAACGAGCTAAATCAAGCTCTCTTGTAGACCTCGTGGGGATATAGATATCTTCCAAGATCCCACACAGCGACTATTTAACCTCGAGCATCAGCATACATCTTCACAAACAAGACCACAAACGACGCACCAAAAAGAGCACAAAAGGCTCCGCAGGTTTATACGCCTGACCAGCATCCGTCATTGAAGAGCTTTTCGAAGCGCAAATCAAGATAGGCGATTGGTGCATAGAAAATTTTGAGCATAACGACGATCGAGCGCCAAGCCGAGAACTACTCGCGCGTCTGGTAGGGAGAGATATATGACTTGTTGGTCAGATCGAATTCGTGGCATACGGCGAGACCTAGATAGCCTGGGTCTTGAGTCATCTTGGTGTGGTGGGCGAATCTCCATAAGCGCGTTCTACTCAACCGGACCGAGAGAGCAATCACTGAGCGGTCTATCTGGCGCATGAAACATGTAGGCCATGTAAGCTGGACTATTTATCAATATCACCAGAACCAAAAAGAAAAACAGAAGGTAGACGTACCTGATCCTAATTTCCACCGACCACGCTCACATGATCCACACCAGCAAACAAGTTTTGCACGTTCAATCGAAATACAATCTTGACGGGCAAGTTGGTACAAACGAGATTGTTCGCGTTGGGTACCGGGTAATTCCCGCCCACACTCGTAAGACGGATACGACTCGCTTTGGGTTGGGGCGGGTCGGCCTTGAATGAGCCGGGGTACCGCAACGCCTCGGCATTTCCTCCTGGGAAAATGAAAGTTTTCGCCCTTTCGTCCAGCTGCTCCCAAACGGCCTTGATGATCTAGTCCAGTTTGTCTTGGAACTCTTCGCGCATGGTAGTCGCTCGATAAAGGCTCGTGGATTTAGGAATCATATTCGATTTATCTTTATCCTTCGTATTGGGATTGATGCGCCGTCGACGGAGGAGAGTTATCTAGGCAAGACAAGCTCCACGTCGAGCGTGGGATAATAGGCCAGAACGGGAACAACGCTGGACGACTTGCACGCAGGGGACAGTCTTTTCTCCCTTGCGTTTGGCGAACAGAACTTGGAAAACCGATGAGAGACTATGTCGATGTGTTACAATTAGAGTCGCTTTATCAATTGCGCGTTAGGTCCATACCAGGATGTACGTGAGAGTGGACGTACCTGATAGATAATAATAGGAACAAAATCCAAATATTTCATATCCTTCGCAACCTCTTGTATTCCTTCGTCGAACCCGAGTGAACTCGCCAGTTGGCAGATCTCCAGACACGGGTTGAGTCGAATACGGGTCTGCGTCTAATGCATTTCTTTTATGAGCCTCGACAGGTTCGTAGGCGGAACTGGTAACGAGTAGTACGCTTCCTGGACTTGTCGAACAAAACTTGGGATTTCAGGATGTTCGCATAGAGAGGTTCGCTAGACGGGTGACGCTAGTGTGGCGCTTGGGTGCTCATCGACGGGGACGGATCCACCCACCACGGTGTTTGATCCCATGGCTCAGACCGCGGCGATGAAAATGAGGTAGACGACGCCAGAATGGACAATGCTCGTAGTTGGGCCCGCCTCAACAGTTACAGTCGAGTACATATCCCCGACCACGGTAATTGTCACAATCCGATCTGTTGCTTGTCGTGACCAGTCTCGCCTTTTGACGAAACCAAGAAATTAGCCACCGAATGAACAGCCAGGTTCCATCGACGTACGTAGGACCGACACTGTGATCATAGGTAGCACGCTTCAAGAGATAGCAGAAGTGGTTCATAGCGTGGAGAATACAAAGCTCTCTTGTGGTCGTCGTTGTGGACGTAGGAGGTGCAGGACAGGGAGCTAAGATATTCGAGCAAAGAGCTGCCGGCAGTTGATCATAGTACTCGATGAGACCATGTGTGGAGATAGAGTCATAATGGCGCAGCACAGGAGGGTAGTTGTCTCATGGGATGAGGCGCGAACGAACGTGGGCGATCGTGGTAGAGAAAATCACGAACGCGTCTCGCTGACTAATCAAATTGACGTCGGGTTTCGGCCAAGACAGTGGAGCCGAGCCGGGGTCACGAGCACAGCCACACGTCTCCCAGTTCTGAAGTCGACCATCACCTAGCCATACATTGCGGTAGGTGAAAGACTGTATGCCAATTGAAATTTTGAAAACCACTCTGCGTCTGAAAGCCACACATATGATAGAGTCGTCTTATAAGTCGGACACATGGTAAGACCTGTAGTCGCTTTCCACCTGATTTAAACGTCTCGTTACCATGCGCCAGTCCGATTCATGTATAACCGGTAGTTTAGATTTCAAGTGCGCAAATATGCTGTTGTGCAACTTGGACATACTCTAAGCACCTAAAGCATGCTACAAACATTTGCAAACCGCCCGCATCCCCGATTAGTCGTGAGAAACGTATGACCTTTCTGAACAAAACATAGTGGTTATCCTACTAGATAGAGACGCACGACATGGTGTATTCCATACTATATATCATCAAATAGCAGTTTTTTCTTCAGAGAATCGCGCATATACCCTACTTGTCCCTACTCCCTTACTCCACCTCTGTGCCCACTCCAATCCTTATCATCTTTCCTACACCTCTTTTCGCTACCATCTATCTCATCTCGCTTCCAATTCCAGCTCTCTTCCCTCTCTTCCATCCCCGTTGCTACAGCTACTTCAATCCAGGACACCAAACGTCAGAGCCGGCGCCTCAAAAGCGTCTATAAATCATGCAGATAAGCACCAAATGTCGTATGCGCCGGTTCCTCCCCCTCAGCCTAGCAGCAAAAAAAAAAAACAGAATTAAAGACTGACATATAGATAAAGTATAGACGAAATTAAACTAGTTGTATATACTTGGTAAGGTGAGCTGCTTCATATGGTGAGAAAAGTAATTGTGCTTAATCTTTATCGGGTTGTTGCGAGCTATAAGGGGCAAACGCTAGCCGGAGCGGGAATGCACGAAGGTATTGCTAGGAATGTGATACATTTCGATCATCTCACTGGCAGACCACCCATATACACCATGCATCCTAAACCACCAAGCGAACTCGGTAAGTCACTTAAAAGGGTTTATTAAATCACCCTTAGGATTTCTCCTCGAGTTTATAGGACACTTGTTGAGTTTTGAGCAAGGTGGAGGGGGTTCTGATCCGGAAAATTTCACCGGCGCCTAATGGAACGGATGTGTATTAGTCATAAAACAAAAATGAACCATACATGTGTAAGCAAAAAGCGCCGCAGGCGCGAAAGAAAGGAAACCAATAGATAGAGCGAATCGCTAGAATATTCTAGCGATCGCTTGACTAAAAAGAAGACCTCGTACCATATGTGCGAGGTAGCTAGCGAGGGTACGCATATACGCTGCCCAGCTAAAGGAACATATGTACCTCGTGCGCGCTCGCTTGAGCACCGGGGTTTCTCGGTCTAGAAACCTATAAAAGAGCCTGTCATACTCTCGTATTAGATGTACTTAGTTTACTCTTGAATTTATGATTGTTGAGCTGGTCAACTCGTCGCTCCGCGACGTCTAACTTGTGTCTTAACTCTTGTTTATATTTGTTTACCAGGTACGCCGCTCTACTGTTTACCAACTACATTTGTGTTTGTTTATATACGGGAACCTTGCACCTAATGTCTCTATTGATTTCATTTTCTGCAACGCTGGAGGGAAAGATGATTATATTAGGAGGCTGTACTGACAGTTGTAATCTAATCTATGCTTCCGATCGCGCATATATCCGTACTGGCATCTAAATGTACATTCTTAGCAATGGTTACGCTCTTATATATAACTTTAGGAGTTTTATCACTTAATAAGTAACCAACAGAGTATAGACGCTCGTACTCACGCAGTAAGCAATCCGAACCATGAAGAAATCGAACTATCAGGTGAACACATGGTTAGATGTACAGTACGTCTCGAGTTCGAAAAGCGAAACAGATAATTCACCTGCTTGCTTTCATTGTAACCGGGTATTAGCATTGATAAGCGTCAGCTGTGGTCCTCCCTAACGACCACGGTTCTCTCGGGCTCTCATCATCTTTATCCGTAAAAGGATTTTTTACCAATCTTGAGCTTGAGAACAGGCGCGATGATGTGGCAACGAAGACCGAAGGACCGCTGGTAGAGAATCACGTAGTCTATCAAAGAAGTAATCGGAAAAGACAAAAGACTGGTGATGCGAGTGTCAGATCTTCGACTTGGGTCTCCTGCGCCTGTTTATGCTCTCGTTCCTGAGGACAATCGAAGCGAGTGAGTTGTTTTTTGATGCCAGTTCCTCCTGAACGAGCGAAATAGAGGTGCAAATTGTTCCATGGATGTTCTCGGCTAAAGAGAGCGCTCCAACTGCATAATCTCCGCAAATCGAATGAGGAGCCTAGATTGAGCCTTTTTAGCTTACATACGGGACAGCAGTAATAGAACGGGTGCGTAGGACTTGAGAGAGGAATGGAGCGCAGTTCAGCCGGCAAGAAGATAAAAGGTAAAGCAAAACTTTGAATTCAATGATGATAGATCCTGCATGCTCCTCTCTATCTTCAAGTTCGTGGTCGAGTTGTGAGCATGGGCTTTTTTTGCCTTTTGGAACTTGGCACTCACTATGAAATGAATTCCGGGTAAACCACACGTGGAATACCCCGGAGAATTTAGGGGGGTTCCCCAGGTAAGCTATATAGGGAATTTACCTGGGGGACCCACGTGACAAAATGTCACTGAGAGACCTGGGTTATCCAGGTCAAAGTGTAGGATTTTCCACGTAATTTTTCTTGTAGCATTCAGGTCTTGGGTCTCATAGATACGGGTCATACATGTAAATTCTAGCTAGATATTACATGCATATTACATATATTTTGAGAGTCCATTCAACGCAGCTTGCGCCACATATACATCCCTAACCGGTCCATCCCTTGCGCCATCGCCCAAAGTCCACCGTCAGGTCGTCAATCACTCGTGGTATCATCGCATTGGATGCGATCTAATCGTACAGTTTGGTTTCAATCGGAAAGGAAAATAGAAAAATAAAAAAAAGTTGAGTCCAAGGGAAAAGTCCAAGTCCAAGTCGAAGGGCGTTGAGTTGAAGGGAGAGCAGAAGGGAGAGTGGAAGAGGTCGGAGTTGGGGTATTGTCTATTTGCGGTTACGAAGCTTGCAACCGCTTGCTGCAGCGGGCTTCGAGGGACGAGCGATCTTCATCATGGTCTTACCAACGATACAAAGGCCGTTCTATAAGATAATTTAGTATAAGGTTCCATACGTAACAAATTACTTACCGTCGTTTCCCAGGCCGTGTTGCTCGGTCCGGCGCTGGGAGGATCACTTGAACTAATGGCAATCGGGGCGCAAGACGAGTCGGGCGCCAGCGAGTCACTCGATGAGATTTGCAAAACGTCGGACGAGAATTTGCGGGCTGGAAGGGAGGATTCGGGCTCGTTTTCTGGCCCAGGTTCAGACTTGGGTTTGGGTGGAGGTATGGGACGCTTGAAGGAATCAGTAAAAACAAATATGAACGACGAAGGTTACTTACAATTTTGGGGCGGGGTTTCTGTTTCTTCTGCGGAGGCTGCTCGGTCTCCTAGGTTTGCGATTAATTGTCTGCAGGTAGACTAAGAGTACCAACTTACCTCTTTGCCCTTGTCTATGTCTTGCTCCACCTTGCGCTTTGAGCTAGTACTTGGCCGTCCTCGCTTCTTCATCAGCAAAATGGAATTTGGATTTGGGGGAGATTTCTGAGATTTGGTGAGATTTGAAGCAATTTAAAGTGGTTTTCTCAAACCCACTTGGCTAGTTTGGACATTTAAATTGGTTTTAAGCACAGGAATCCAAAACCTGTTTCGCTGATGTTGGGAACTGGTGTTAGACGTACGGGCTATTGACGGTGTTGTAGGTAGATACATGAGCACTAAGATAGCGGCTCGGTCGTGGAGTGTGACCAGCGGGTACACATAACAATTAGCCGTTGTGACTTCAATTAAGAATACAACGGAGCAGTTCGTTATCCAGGTATTATCTACGTAATTACTGTATATATATTGAGTACGACAAGTATGATGTCACCGGCGGTCTGTACGTCGTATAACCTATAGACAAGCTGAGGAGCGCAACTCCGAAGCGCGGATGGACTGTAGAAAGAGTCGTCGGGCACACGTGCTATGACCAGGCTACCTGAGAGGGATTACGCGGGTGTAGTGACGGCGGCGGACGATGCTAACGAAGTGTCGGACGCTTAAGGGAGCTAACGCTCAAGGTGCTTAAAGCTAAGGTTAATGACAGAGCAGAGCTCGACGTTCTTGGAGCAGGGCTCAGACAAGTATCACACTTGGTAGTGGTGAATGGGGTGAAAGTAAAGTGGTGTCTATTCAATGGCCAGAGAGGCCCTCCTTATATACATTTCAGACAATCTATACTAAGGGTCTTCGTGTCAAAGCACAGTCACTGTGCGCCGCTGCGGACTGTGCAGCAGTAGCTGCGGACTGTGCAGCAGTTGCTGCGGACTACGGCGCAGTTGCTGCAGGCTACGGCGCAGGAACTGCGGGCTGCGCATACTGCGCCCTCCACAGCTGCAGACTGTGAAGCGCTGCAGTTCTAACAAGTAGAAACGAGACCTAATTAGATAATTGCTGCGCATATAAAGAGCATATACAAAGGTATAATCCCATGGTATGACATGCGGGTAATATATAAGAAAATAGATAAAAGTAAACGCTAGGCGGCTACACTCCTTTCCTTCAAGCGCCAACCTTTCAGACGCGTAGTTGTCACAACTGGGTCCTATGACGCGGCGGTGAGTGATGATGCTGGCTGTAACTCTGCAAGGTACTTACCTCATCCTTGCTTCCCTCGTTCACCTTGCGCTTTACCGGTGATTTAGTCAAGGGTTTGGTTGAGGGTTTGGCCAACGGGACCTTGGTCGCTTTTCCTCCATTTCCCTTCTTCTTTGAATTAGCTGGAGCTGATTGCTAAAGCGTAGATTAGTTAGTAATAGTAAATTAACAGATTTATAACCACGTACTGTATGAGTCTCAGTCTTGGGTGAACTAATTGTCAGGCGGTTGCGCGGACCAGCTTTGATCTTTCTCGCAAAAGAACAAACAGCCTAAAAATTGTTAGTGTACGTTCAGAGTGGCCCTGGTTGGTACGTACATCTTCATTTTTGTTGCTTGCATCCTGTTTGTGGACTTCGATGGGCGGAGCGGGCACGACCGGGCAGTCCACACGTTGCTTACCCTTTGCGACAGGCGCCTGGGGCTGAGCTGCATTTTTGGGGACGCGAGAACCGCTTGCGCGAGAGCCGCTTGTGTTCTGTGCCTCCTCAGCCGCTTGTGTTCTGCGCCTCCTCAGCCGCTTGTGTTCTGTGCCTCCTCAGCCGCTTGTGCTCTGCGCCTCCTCAGCCGCCGCCTTTTTGCCGGCCTTGCGGTTTTGTTGCTCGGTTGGATCAAGGGGAAGGTTGAGGATGTGTGATACGCCTTGGGGTTTGTTGTTGTCTTCAGCACGGGGAGGAGTTGGAGGTGGGAGTGGTTGGGTGGCCGGGGCGGGAGGGCGAGAGGAGCCGGCGGCAGGCACACAAGGGGCGGTGATGGTTTGTGGTGGATTGGCTTGGCCATGTGGGTGATCAGCAATTCAATCACGCTTGCGCAAATGATTAGTGGCTGTGCTGCGCGCCACAGTAGAGACTCCAGGCTCATTAGGGGCCTGAGAGGGGTCACGAGGACCAGGGGCCCAAGAGGGGTTGCAAGGAGCGGAGACACCAGGACCAGGGGTACGAGAAGTGGAGGTGCAAGTAGTAGAGGCGCAAGGAGGGGCGTTGGTTGTGTAATAGTTCTCGTAGTTCTCCACATTTGGGGCCAAGTTGGCAGCCGTCTTGGGCAGCACCTTTTTGGTCACCAATAAGCTTGGAGATCCTGTAGAGTATGGTTAGCGTCGCTGGTAGAATAAATGAGAGATGGCTTACCTTGGAGGTGTTGTTGCGCGACCCCAGCGATCAACCAGCTGTCCTCGCCTGTTTGGTTGCGGAAATGTTGAAGATATGGTAGTGTGTTATAACACTAAGTATGTACAAGTCAATAAAATAAACAAATCGAACTCTGGAGCCAGTGCTCACATGTTTGTACAACTTGTTCTGGGCCAATACCCCAAATGATTTCCAAGTTAGCTTCTTGCCGGGTTCTATACCCTTGGGCGCATGTATTCCAACACCATCCTTAATCACGCGCTACAAGGTGTATTAGAATTAATGAAAAGAAAAAGAAAAAGAAGACTTACCTGCGTTGTGTTCTACCAGTCCATATCCATTTGTAATCCACTCGCGTGGTGAAGGGGTAGATCTCCACGGCCCGGCCCTCCCACAAGCTCCTTTGGTTTGGGAATAATCCCGTAGCACTCGAGAGGAGCCTTTTCAACCAAATAGGGGTTGAACCAGAGGATATTGTGCTTGATTGCAAAGGGGTGCATATGCTCACACGTATATCGGAACTTGGTCAGACGGTCCCCGAGCTGCTTGATTGCAGTCTTGTCGGAATGACCCCCCCGAGCGTGAACACCGTTCTCTTTCTCCCGCTTTACGTAGGATGTAGGGGTCTGGTTGTATGGGTAGTCGTATGGGTTTGGGTTGTTTACTGGTGCAAACACCTTGCTACTAGCTGTCACGAGCTGACACGTATCTCACAAATTAATGGTATTTTTGGGAGATTGATTTATTATATTTCTGACATATTTCTGGTCATGTGATTCATGGAACATTCTGGAAGCTTTGTCATGCGCTGACGTGTTGCAATGTGATATGTGTTTGCAAATGACCGTGTGTACGCATAGCCATGAGGCTGTGTTCTCTTCTGTATATATATCGGGTCAAGTTCAAAGGAATCTCTTCAAGAACTTGACCTCCTGTTGACGAGGAATATAGTTTGCTTAGATATCTTGATTGGGCTTTGACACTAGGTCAAGTTCTTTTGAGGTCAATAAGTTCTCCTTCCACATCACTTATCCTCCTCGTATAACACTTAGGGTTTGTCCCGTACATATTCTATCCTATCCCCGTCTCGTGGCTTTTGTTCCATAATTGGTGTTTTATATTGGGAATTGAGAAATTGCTTGGTACTAGCCTACTGGGAAAAGTGATAAATGTAGCCCCCCGCATAATATTCAAAAGCGGGGCATACGATCGCAGTATCAGGTGTCTACAAGGCCTTAGTGGATTATCGCCCAACTAAGGGAATTTATTCCCCATGTTATACGTACTTGGACCAAAGCACCCGATTGCAGAGATTACACTAGACGCCGAAAGGCTATTTGCTAGCAGTTACTGTCCAACTCTAGGTGTGAGTAGGGGGTATTAGTGTTGAAATACGTGTAAAAAATAAAAATCTAGCCAGTAAGTCCTCTGGTGTGAGGCGACCACTCTAGTTAACGTTCTCAAGTGTCGTTATACAACGCACTATTATCCATTGTCCTCTGGGCATATAGCTTCCTCCGCCACTTCAACCCCCAGTATTCCATTGAACTTAAAGGCAAATTGTCTAAATTACACGCCCAAGCTCAAAATACCGATCAAACTATCCGACGCTTCTACGCAGACATTTTAGAAGCAGAAACATTACTTGAGGGAAGAACTGAGGAAGTATTGTGGACTATAGAACAAGTTTGCAAAACATATTTTGATTATTTTCACCCCAACGAACTCGCTTTACAATCCATCCACTCGCGCTTTCCACCACACCAACCACGCGCTAGACCACGTCCCCAGCCAATTGAGCCTACCTACAGATCGGAAGCCAGTTGTCGATTCCACAAAATCTTTGGCGACCAACCATATTGTACAGGCGTACTTAAAAATCTCCCTGACTTTGAAGAGGCATATCCTGAACTTCAATGCCCGGAATAATGGCCAACGTCTGGGACTCACGCCCAAATTCTCAGGCATCCCACCGCTCGGACGCCACACATGCCACTGGGTTTACGGACGCCTTTGTGGCAGGATTAGGAGAAGGAGCGGCAGAAAGTACCATGCGCCCTGACTTTGGGCAGCAAATTCTATCTATCATGCACAATATGACACTTGAATTTTGTAATCGTTTTGATACTATGGAAAACCGCATTAAGGCGCTAGAAGCCAATGTAAATAACCACTTCGAAGAAAATCATGAACAAATGACTGATATCTATTGTGACATGGCTGCGGAGTTGACACAAACTCAAACAACGACAAGGCTAAATGAACTGGGGCAATACATCAAATCAACTTATAATGATACTCAAGCCCTAGTTGCAAACATAGGACAACCGGTCACTATAGCTCAACCTGTTCAACCCATCCAACCAACACAACCTATCCAGCCGGCGCAACCGGCCCAACCAATGGGAATTAATTGCCAAGTACCTGCCCCTCCCACTCACAGCCACATCAAACTAGCCAAGCCGGACAAATTTGATGGCAAAAAAGATGAGGCCATGACATTCCGAATTGCAGTAGCTCAGTATTTACGGGGAACCTACCCAAATGCAACGGATGAACAAAAAATCCTATTTACTATTTCATACCTAGAAGGGAAGGCCTTAGAATGGATTGAGCCGTACCAAGAGCAGGACGTGATGGTAGTCCCAGTTCAATGGCTACACGATTGGAATGCATTTGGAGTAGAGTTTGAAAACAATTTGGCGAGACAGACCGACCAGAGAAAGCTCGCCAGAAGATCCGAAGCCTGAAACAATCAAAGGCACTACAAGATTACTTGCAAGACTTCCAGTCATGTGCCACGTATCTACAATACGACGACATAGTCTTACACGACATGTTTTACAATGGGCTCCAGGACGATATCAAATGCGCAATGGTGGCGCAACTCTTTGACCCACAGGATGTGACTACCACGTTTAGGGACGTAGCAGACCATGCGCTGGAAATCGACGCACGTTTAGAATCATTCAACTCGCGAGCCGCATCAGGCCAAAAATCAGAGTCAAGGAACACTACCTCCAACGCTCAAATCCAAAAGCGCTTAACTTCTGGAGACAACGTCTACATGATTGGAACGGATGGACGATGTCACGAGCTGACACGCATCTCACAAATTACTGGTATTTTTTGGATATTGATTTATTATATTTCTGACATATTTCTGGTCATGTGATTCATGGAACATTCTGGAAGCTTTGTCATGCGCTGACGTGTTGCAATGTGATATGTGTTTGCAAATGACCGTGTGTACGCATAGCCATGGGGCTGTGTTCTCTTCTGTATATATACCGGGTCAAGTTCAAAGGAGTCTCTCCAAGAACTTGACCTCTTGTCGTCGAGGAATAATCAGTTCTGCTTTGACATCCCAATTGAGCGTGACACTAGGTCAAGTTCTTTTGAGGTTGATAGGTTCTCTCTACACTCCACCTATCCACCTCGCGTATCCCTTAGGGTTTATCCCGCCCACTACTCGTCGCTCCATTCGTGGCTATTATTCCAATTTTGGTGTTTATTCAGGAATTGAGAAATCGCTTGGTACTAGCCTACTGGGAATCGCGTTAAACCTGAAAAGTACCACATAATAATCAAAAGTGGTGACCAGGAACGCAGTACCAGGTGTCTACAAGGCCGTTGTGGATCATCGCCCAACCCTAGGTCTCAGGACCATTGCCGCACGTGTCGCAGCCAGCAAACCAACCAATTGGGGAAAACACGCTCAAATCACGCCCGTCCACGGCTGTCAATTTGTTGTAGTGACCTTACAACTCTAGTTGGGGAGCAGCCACAGTGTTTGAGAGCAAGAACCTGGCCCCAGGAGCACCCAATTCTTCACCAACCAGTAAGTCCTCCGGTGTGAGGCGTACAACCTAGTTCTTATATCCCTGGAGTGTCGTTATATAACACACTCTTGTCCTTAGTTCTATTTGTCTACAAAATCCTCACCCACTTCAATCCACTCTATTCTATCGAGCGAGAAGCAGAATTAGAATACCTACGCAACGATCAAGCAAGGGCAAATTGTTTTATCGCTGCTGCTCGAGAATTCGCAGAGGAATTAGACAAAGCCGAACAAATCCCTATTTTACCTGAACTCCAACCGGAACGTGTTTTTGTCCACGTCCGAGACCGCTTCCACAAGACCTTCTATCCAGAACCCAAAATCATACGAACCGGCAAACTACCACTAGACGTCAAAATACCCACAATTACCTACAATGGCTAACGGTTGGGATTCGCAACCAAACTCCCGTGCGTCTCGTTGATTGGACGCCACACATGCTACGGGATTTACGGATGCCTTTGTGGCAGGCTTAGAAGGAGGAGCGGCCGAAAGTACTATGCGCCCTGATTTTGGGCAACAAATTTTGTCTATTATGCATGATATGACGCTTGAGTTTTGTGGACGTTTTGATAGTATGGAGAATCGCATTATGACATTAGAAGCCAATATAAATACTTGTTTCCAAGAAAATCCTGAACGAATGGGACAGATCTATTGCAATATGGCTGCGGAATTAACACAAACGCGGACCACCACAAGGCTTAATGAATTAGGGCAATACATTGAATCGACCTACAATGATACTCAAGCACTAGTTGCAAATATAGGACAACCCGTTACGTTAGCCCAACCCATTCAGCCCGTTCAGCCCGTTCAACCCGTCCAACCCGTTCAACCAACAGGAATTAACCGTCAAGTACCCGCCCCTCCTACTCACAGCCACATAAAATTAGCAAAACCGGATAAGTTTGATGGAAAAAAAGACAAAGCCACGACGTTCCAAATCGCGGTTGCTCAATATCTACGGGGAACTTACCCAAATGCAACAGACAAGCAAAAAATTCTATTCACTATCTTGTACCTAGAAGGGAAGGCCTTAGGGTGGATTGAACCGTACCAGGAGCAGGACGTATTGTGCGCCACGTATTTACGCTATGATGATGTCGTATTGTGCGATATGTTTTATGATGGGCTCCAGGATGATATCAAATGCGCCATGGTGGCACAACTCTTCGATCCACAAGATGTGGCCACCACGTTCAGGGACGTAGCCGACCAGGCACTCAAAATTGATGCACGTCTAGAATCTTTCAATTTGCGAGCCCATTCGGGTCAAAAGTCAGAGTCAAAGAACACCGCACCCAACACTCAAACTCGAGAGCGCTTAACCTCTGGAGATAGCGCATACATGATTGGAACAGACGGAAGGGCCGTCAAAGGAAAGATAGAGTCTATTGGCCGCAATAGCCAAGGCAAGGTGGTTCCGAACGTAAAATGGGTTGGACAGTTGAGCACAGCTCAAGTCTGTCATGCCCCAGAGGCTGACAACGGATTAATCCTCATTTTATATTTCTTTTATATTTTCTCTAAGTCAGGTTTATTCTCTTTTATCTGATTATATGCGTCGCCACCTTATAGCCACGGCGCTTAGATGTGTTAGTCATCATTTGTATCTCACCTCGCTAGTTAAGCTGTGTTCGTATCTCGTCTCACTATTATTCTCGTAGTTACATCTCACCTCTGTGCTGTATGAGAATATGTACACGGTCTTCATGCTGAATATATAATGGGAGAGTCTGAGTGCCTTATGCCTCAGAACTCGACCTCCTATCTACCAGATATCCACCTCTATCCTAAGTCTCTTAAGACAAAGGTTTCTGCCCAGGTTCTATACCAAGTGCACTTTACTATTAACTCCTTGGAGTCTTGTTCGTGTCTCAGTCAGTCTTAGGCTTGAGACTCCCAGCAGCTTCTTAGTTGTCTGGATTGTTGTCATACTGTGGTGGGTATTGACAAAGGCCCATTTGGAGCAATCAAAAAGGACGATCGCCCAATGAATATCAACCACATACCACCCCCCGTACCCACATTATCCAAAGGCAAAGGACCAGGACCAATGGAGCTTGACGCTCAAGGGAAAGGAGCCGGTCAAACCTGTTATTGTTGCCAAGGCAAGGGCCATATCGCCCGCAATTGTCCATCAAAACCCATGTCAGGTTACGAGGCTAAAGTTGAAGAAGTGCCGTCAGATGGAGATGACAAGGAGGAGTTGAAAGGCGACGCTTGAACCAGGCTAGGGGGCTGGTTTTGGGCGAAATCTTAAAAAACAATATGGAGACTTTATTGCGCGAACATGTAGATACGGATATGGAATGTATGTCTTTAGGAAATGAATCTCAGATACATATTGCCTTCCGCACGAGTCCAAAAAAATCCCCCATAAACAAAGTTTCGGCAGTCCAAGGATAACATTCCCATGGATGGGCCATGATTGACTCAGGAGCTACCAGCATATTTATAAACAAAAAAATTGTACGGGAATTCAGAATCCAAAGAAAGAAGCTAGATTGGCCACATCACCTTAAAGTCATTGATGGGTGAGAAATTGACTCGTGAAAAGTTGAAGACTACTATACCATCAAGCTGAAGATATTTGAGCACAAAGAAGAAGTTGATTGCTACATAGTAAACGTGGGAAACCATGACTTGGTTTTGGGAATGTCATGGCTCAAAAAACATAATCCCGATATCGATTGGGATAAGAAATCTGTCACTTTCTCTTCAAACTATTGCGCAGGCAAATGTCTCAATGCATCTCCCATAGTTCATCACAGCAATCCAAATCTTCAGATTTCTTCCCTATTCACGGATATGCCACAATACCAGGATAAGGATGTCGGGCAAGAATCCGTGTGCCGGAATTCCGGCACACCGCCGGAATAAATTCCCGCGATTCCGGCGATGCGGGAGCGGGAATGGCGAAATTGCGCCGGTATCCCGCTGGGAATCCCGCGGTATCCCGCATTTAAGCGCCGAGATACCGGCGCATTCTCGCAGATGAGGGAGGGCTACAAGCAGGGCGAAAGACTGCGGCAGGCAGCATGTGGTGACACGAAAGTCGCCACATCTACATGTATAATACACCATTAAATAGAGCTAATTCTCAGCAGTCGGAATATGTATAAGACCTATCCCAAATAAAATTGTTAGGGGGAGATCGCAAGCAATCTTTGTCAAAATAAATAGGGGTAAGTGCGCAGCCTATCATTAAATGCATAAGTAG